>VDFB02324872.1:14290-80431 GCA_007258455.2 Sequoia sempervirens
TAAGATATGTGCTAGAATTTGTAATTGACAACAATATAAGTATGGTTGCATTGATACCTTATATAGCATTCACACCTGCCATGTCTTTTGAAATACATAAAACAAAACATAGATGCATCATTTAGAAAATTTCATAAAGATCACAATTTAGAATCAACATCATAATGTAATTAACAATACTATACTTATAATAAGATAGATATGTGTATCTTAAAAAATATTTCTTTTATGATTTCCTCAATGTATTACAACAATGATACCTCAATTGCATTGTATGAACATTTCTAATATTATAAGCATTTACCATTTATATTCCATGCACTTCAAGCACTATGATAGACACACAATTTCATAAAACTATTATTTTAGCTATAGCCTCTATCGGGTGTTTTTAATGGCGAATAGTTCATATTGGCCAATTCAAAATTAGTGAATATATTACAACCAACAATGTGGCCAAATCACCCAAATTTTATGAATTATCGGTTGAATTCATTTCAATTTGCCATCAATTTATTTTATGAGGCACTTGTAATTAATAGTTTCACCATAACAAACTATGTGTTTCCAATGGTCTAAGTAATATTTTTGCCTAGAATCTCATAAGCATGTATTATTAAATCACCCACATATTCAGAAATACTATTAAAATGGCATTGTGTATTAGGACACATTTCCCCAATATCATTAAATTTTTATTCCATGTGAGGACCCATTTCGCCAATAAAATTTATAAATAATTGCATATGAGGACCCATTTCACCAATAACATTAAAAAATAATTACATGTGAGAACACATTTCACCAATTACATTAAAAAATAATTGTGTATTAGGACCCATTTTTCCAATACTATGATAAATCCATGCTAATCATAGGGCCATAATCACCTCAAGAAAATTATAATGTATGTGTTATGTCAAGGTTTGATTCACCCAACATTTAAATGTATCATTGTATAATCATGCAAGATTCACCAAATTTCTACTATACCATTTAAAAACCATGTGGAATTTTCCAAATAGGGATTGATATAAATACAATTGAAACTCTAATTTATTTTTACACATTTTGTTCAGTTCTAGACTTTTGATCTCTCAATTCGAAAGTTGAACCTTGATCATAGGAAAGTTACAAACTTACAACTACAGGCATTGTTGCATTAGCGAATAGCAAGTTAGTGAAAACCTAAAGGTAAGTGATCATTTCTTCATAGTGTTATAAGATTTTTTCTCCTTGTCATTCTTGCTTCAATCTTAAAGATGATATTGAGTAGGGAATGGGATCTATATTCTATGTCCTTATTAAACTGAGAAGACATTTTTTGGCAACTTTTATTTTGAGTGTGAAGACTAAAATCTACATTGATCAAAGATTGACAAATATGAGTTAAATTAGTCAATATTGAACAAATGAGATAAAAGCCTTCCCCATGAAATTGTTGAGCAATGTAAAGGAAATGACAACATTATCAAACTAACATGAAACTACAAGCAAGATGAACATGAAATCTATTCCTAAACTACTCAAATCATCATCCCATAGGGGGATTGGTGCTACTTTGATGTGGAAAGTAGCCCTTTCCCAACCCCTTTTGATAAGCTCTTGATTTTGATGAGAAAATGACTTTGATGCAAAATGATCATAAAAATAAGCTAAGATGTGATGAAATGCAAATGATGATTGTGCCTATAGTGCAAATACTAAGATTGTGGATGATTGTGGCTTTTATTTATAGATTGAAGGGTTGAAGAATGGAGAGATGGGAGGAATGTGGGCCTAAAGAAGAGCCAATGATATTGTGACACTTGTCACATAGCTAGTGGAGGAAGGTGGAGCACATTTTGGAGAATGTGCATGGTTAATGCATATGGTTGAGGATTTGAGAGGTGTAAGAGAGATAAATGTGTGTGTAAGAGGCATTAAATGCATATGGTTGAGATGTTTTGGAGAGAAATGGTTTGGGAAAGAAAGTCAAATAAGTGGAGTTAATGAAAGAATATTCCTTGGGAATATGACTTGTGAGGGAAAATAAGGTATTTAGTTAATTAAAGAAATTTATTTTCATGTGTAAGTGCATGGGTTAGTGAGGGGTTTAGGTTTGACCTAGGTTGAGTCAAAAGCTAGAGAAATGAGGGATTAGTATTAGGACTTAATTAATTTAGGATTAATTAACTTGGATGTAATTAGCTGATTTATGACATTTAATTTAAATGTTTGGGTTTATTTAAATCAAATAAGAGGATGTTAGAACATTAGGATTTTAATTAAATATATTGATTTATTTAATTAAAAGAGATGACATTAGTTAGCAGAAAGTGAATTAATCAAATAAACTTAGTTACTTGATTAATAGTAGAAATAATGTTAATTTGATTGAAATTAGATGCATAATGTTAGAATTATTTGAGTGTCTACAATGAGAGATCAAGATGTCGAGCAACAAGTACAACAAGAGTAAGATTCCTCAGGGTGGTGAAGGGAGGCCATCAAAACACCCAAAAAGTAGAGTTACCATAAAGTCTTACTTTGGCAATGTTTGTGATCCATCAGATCAAGTTGGAACTACATCATCAACTCTTGCACCAAATATTAGTGAAGAAGGCATTGGTAATGCCTCACAGGAAGATCAAAATGAGTTAATTGAGTTAGATGAGGATGACAATGTTGCAGAAGATTTTCCAAGGGACACCCAGGGTAGCTAGAATGAGTTAATTGACCTAGATAAAAATGTTGGCATCATAGATGATGTTGTTGCAATGAAGAGGAAAAGAAAATCTAAATAAAAAGTGGGGTGCAAGTGGGACATGACAAGGAATTTTCAGATTGATTGGGTGTCAAAGTACCCATTCATTGAACTAGTGGAGAATGCAAACAAAGATGAACCTCCAACAAAATTCAAGTGTAAGATTTGTAGTTGGAAATATAAAAGAGACAAGAAGTTGAAACTAAAGCTTGACACTATAGAAAACAATATCGGTAAAGTTTATGAAAAGAAAATCATAGACAAAAAGGAAAAATCAGTAGTAAGATGGAAATCAAAGGAAGAATGTCTTCACGTTAAGTATGCCCTTGGAATATGATGATCATATGCAAATAATGGAGAATCTTGATGAATGTGGAGGTTCAATTAAAGCTCAATTTGGAAAGATAATGGTAGGAACACAATTGGAAAAAACTATTTAGTTGAGTGTTATTTTTCATATTTTTTCCAGAGGGCATCCTATGATAGACTACCCAGAATATAATAATTTATTATCTTTTGGGGTGTTCCTAACTTTCCTAGCACACATTGATCAATAAAATCTGGATGGGAATGGGAAAGTTGTCTTACTAAGGTGGAATAACAAGATTTATAGGAAAAAATAAAAGAGTCAACCTTCATTGCATTATCTTTAGATGAAGTTATTGTGATAGATAATACTTCTTGGGTCTTGGGTATGTATGTGTTGGGAGATGGTCAGTGCTCCCCTAAGGATTTGTGACATGGATTAATCGCCTCTCGTGGATCCATTAATTATGGCGGTTGTATCGATCATTAATAGGTTGACCTTTTGATGCAATGCCAATCGTGGGGCCAACAATTGGTATCAAAGCCAAAGGTGTCGTGTTCGAATCCCCTTGGGTAACACTGAGGGGGAGATTGTTGGTAGATGGTCAGCACTCCCCTCAAGATTTGTGGCATGGAATAACCACCTCCCATGGATCCATTAACTCTAGCAGTTGTATCTTGCATTAACAGGTTGACCTTTTGGTGCAACAACAACTGTGGGGCCAACAATATGCATGTGTATATTGTACACCAACATGTTCACCAACCTCATCTACTCTTTGTTCATAAAGTGAAGGAGAGTTCAACATCGTAAAATCTATTTGAACTAGTTAATAAATCTTTTAATGAAATTGGAGGTATGGATGACTTCATAATTGCCAAAAAGTTGGTATGTGTAGGAGTTGATGGAGCTTTAGTAATGCAAGGTCATAGGATTGATCTTTGATTAAAGTTACAAACTACTTGTTCATCATACATGATTGTCAATCACTGCATGGCCCACACAATATGAATTTAGAATTTAAAATTGTAGGCAAGTTTCCTTCAATATCAAAAGTTAAAAATCTAGTTTGCAAGCTCTACTCATACTGTTTATGAAGTCCCAAATATTTTGCAAAATTTCATAATTTTGCTAAGGGAATAACAACAAGAAACAAGCTTCTTAAGGATTTTGATACCATACAAATCTCCTTGCATGGACCAGTGTAATGAGTTTTTTTAGAATATCAATCCTTGATTGGCGTAATGTAGGAACATTGCCAAACAATAGACAAAGCTCGTGACCTCTTACATAGGTTAAGCGATATAGAAACACTCTTAACTTTATCTGGTATTCTCCCCATGCTAGATGAAATGAATAATTTTTGAAAAAATCCCAAGACAAAACTAGGTATATATTAATGAATATAGTAAACTACGAAGAATGACATGCATGACCCTTGATAATCTATATCTATCAGATTATCCATTTCGGAGTCCAAAATTTGTAAGTTGGCAGTTAATTACATATTTAAACAATCCTGACAATTTTTTACAGTTTTATGTAAGTAGGGAGTTATGTGTCTTTGTATGTGGATTTGAGATACCAATGCACTATTGTATGATAGTCACTTGCACTCTATCAGAAAAGTATCTATTACAAAGGAAAACTTTTAACATTTTTAAATCTATAAGTTGTATTTTAAAATATATTGTAAAATATGTTTCCTCAAAGATTATTGAACGATTCCCTCGAGAGGAAATACTTGAATCCATGTCTATTGTGTATCCTCAATTTTGGATCCCAAGCCATCATCCAACACCATAATTATTTCATAGAAAAGTAATTATCTTGGCCTACCACTTCTTGAAAAGTTCATAATACAATGGACAAAAAATAGAAGGAATTATAAATGAAACTAAGCTTAGAAAACAAGCTTCCCATTTTGCAACAAGTGTGATTGACCAATTTGACTCTATGGAGAATCCCATGCAAGAGGGATCAATAACAAGGGTTTGGGAAACCTTTGATCAAAGTGAAATATTATGTGATTCATTATTGGAATATTTCAAACTTGTTGATTTATGCCAAACAAAGATATTGGCGTCGGTGGAAGATGAGAGAGTTTTCAATGCATTGGGGTTTTTGAAATCAAAGATAAGAAACAAACTAGACAAGAATATGGAAATTTTCTTGAGGATGTATACAAATTGGTATGGTATCTGAAGTTTTCCTTTTGAAAGGGCACTCACAATTTGGAAGTCCATATGTGAAAGAAGAGAGTTGTGTAACACTTCAAACATTAGTGGTAATGGCACAAATGACAGTGACACAATGAATGTTGAACTTGAGATACAGTTAAGTGGATGTATGTAGGGCGAATAAAATGAAGACTAGACTCAGAGTTAAGATGACTCTCAATCTCATTGCTAGAGTGAGGACCAAGAGGTGAATTGGCAAATTGCTAGAGTGAGGACGAAGAGATGAATTGGCAAATGTAAGGGATTTAGCAATTTTTAGGTATTTATATTGCATTTCATGAATCATATTCCAAACTATTGTTTATGATATCTTATATTGTATTCCATGAAATTATGAATCAGATTGAATAAAATAATGTACTACTATTTTCCACTGTTCCAAATTTCCAATGTAGAATCTAGATTCTAAATTTTAGTTGTTGTCCAAGGATTTAGTAGTTTATAGGTATTTAAATTTTATACTACATTTCATGAATCATATATTCATATTCCAAACTGTACCTGATGATATTTTATATTATATTCCATGAAATTATGAATCAGATTGAATAAATTAACATATTATTAATAATCATATTTTAATTATGTCATACTAATAAGTTTTACATGTACTCAATGATTCATCATTCAACTCAATGCTTAATAACATATTAACAATAGTAGCATATACAATATCAACAATCGTTTAATGTGTATCTAGTAGTAGAAACCAAAACTTTTATTGAATTGAGCAAATAAATAATACAAATAATTGAAAATATTAATGAATTTTAGTTTTGTATTGATTTTCAAATGAAGGAATACATAAAGGCAATACAAAATCTTGCTCAAAGACAACTTTGCATAGTGCTAAGTTGGAAACTTATATTATCAAATCATTATGTCATTTTTTGTAGCATGCTCCACTCTTCATCTAATGAAAGTGTCATTTTTTGTAACTGATAGTGTCTAACTTGAATTTTTGTTAACAATTCATGATTAAAATTGGAACTTGACTTAAATTTTTCAATCAAAATTGCATTCAAGGTTATCAATGGTTTGATGGAATCCAAATAGTTCGCCTCATCTAGGTTTTGAGGAAATTAGTCCAAATCAATCTTTCTTGTATCCTCCATATCCTTTCTGAAAGCATCCTTTCCAATGAACCACTTTGTTGTGTTAAAAGTTGAGGGCAAACCAAGCTCTATCAAGTTCCTTGCCTTTTATCCAACTTTTTCATATTTTTTGTAGTATGATCCAGAAATTCATCTATTTCATGTATTCTCAAACACTTTTGAATGATAGATGACACCTTCATTGAGGCATCAATCCAATCATGAATTCCTTTTGATTTAAATTCATTTTCACTGGATTTGTAGACTGTTTGCAAAATTTGATTTGCAATTTTCTCTCTTGAAATCACATTTTTGTTGTCCACTACGTATTTCTCGAGCTTCCTATTATGTACTATCAAATCATCAATCAGTTGAAATAATTCACACAAATGGTCAATCCAAGCTGCATTATTTCCTCCTAGATCTTTTGTTTCATATGCCTCATTGTTAACTTATTCTGACAAGACTTTATTTCATTTTTTGCTTCCCCCAACTCTACTGCCAATCTTTCAATAGTTTTTCTCTCTTCCTCCATTTTTTGTTCCCAATGTTTTGCTTTCGCCAAGTTTTGTTTTAATTTTTTTGAAGTAGATTTTTCATCATCATATTTCTTTTTTCTCTCATCTAACCTTTGCTTCACTTCATTCAATTATACCTCTGTTTGTTTATCCTCTTTGCCTATAGATGTAGAGGCATTTTTTTTTATTCTTTCTTTTTAATTCATTGCTCTTGTTATCTATTGCTTTCTTCTTTGCTTTCTCATTTGCTAGGCCTATCTATAACTTTTCTATTTGAATATGTAACCTTTTTTCTCTTTCTCTTTTTAGCAATGATGCATACACCAATTCATTGTTATTTTTTGATACATTAATTTTGTCAAAAAAATTGTATCTAGAAAAATCCAATTAGAAACTACTCACTTGAAATTCAAAGCAATCCATCTGATTCTCCGGTTTATTTTTAACTATGGGAACAAAAAACATGTACTCCATGATTTATGTATTTGGGTCAAATGTGGGTAATACCCTAGTTTTTGTAGGCTCTAAAGTTACAATAGATGTACTCTATCAATTGCTTCCTTTCTTTTTTATACTTTTTTTTATTTCTTTTTAAACTCATCATTGTAATCAAAACCTAGGGCCATAGACACAATGGAATGCTTGAATTGCGCAAGAGTACTTACAGTGATGGGATCATCTTCAACTATCTAATACTAAGCTTGAGTTTGAGGATTAGCCATTGTTGTTGTAGTCACACTAATTGGAGGAGTGCCTAGAAATAACTCCTTTGGGGTGGAAATTAAGGTAGTGATACTGGTAGTTGGACTTGGACCTATCATAATCCTTTGCTTCTTTAGAATGCCTTGATCACTGGGTTCATTTTGTGTGGTATCTTACATATTGTAGGCCTCTTGTGTGTAATTTGTTGTTGTAGCACATGTTGGCCACTACCAGTACTACTACCCATACAATCACCACCAGTGCCAGTGCTAGTTGCACTAGATTCTCCACCATGTCCTAGTTGTGATTAAATATCTAACCATGAGGATTTGAAGCTATAACAAAATGAATTGTTTCACCTGTCCTTGTATGCCCCTAGGCTTTTTTATCAGCTCCAATACCTTGGAAATCACTAGGTTTTCTATGGCCTACCTCTATTGGCACCCAAATGCCTTGTCTTTTGGACCCCAAACCACCACCTTCATAACCCAAGCACTTCATGAATTTTATTTCAATTCTAACTTAATACAAGGCTTTCTTATCACAAATCTGCTTGAACATTTTTTAACACAATACTCTTCTTCAAAATTGCATATACTCACTTTCACACGTCTACATATATCCTCCTTGTCAAATCTAAAATATGCATTTATTCTCCTTCACATACTATGTCTTATTCAATGGATGACAAAGTCTTTCTATGCCTCCATAAGTATCTTCTTCTTCACAAATTCAATGCAATTATTCTCATATATCTTCCTTCTTAAATCTGCATATATCGCTTGGAAAATTTGTTCATACACTCTTCATGGATAAATCTACTGATGTGTATTTGATATATCTTTATCTCCACTCACCTTAATAGATCTATTATTCCTCCTATTGTTCTTCACATATCTCACCTTTCTACTCACAAGTCCATTGATGTATTAATGATATATCTTTGTCTTTACACACCACAATCCCCTTTTTTCACAACTCTCCACACAATTCTCTCTTTTTATATTTTCATATTCAAGTGAAAATATATATCTCTTAGAAAAGAGATAACCCTCTAAAGAGTCATCGCCATTTATAAAGAAGTGATCATTGCCTTTTTGAAACTAATTCATAATCTTTTTTCAAACTTCACTAAAATGTTGTCTTCTACTAATATAAATATTTGTTGCCTTCTCTTCAATATAATCACTGATTTTATTAACATAAGTGTTGCCTTATAATGAAATTTTGCCTCTTATTAATTGTTATACAAATCGTTGCTCTAACTAATATTCTTTTTTATTTTTAATAAATATTAATTATTGCATTTTTAACTCATTAATCATTACAATTAAACTAATTGCTACACCTTCTAATTGACTTTAAATGTTGATTGTTGTTAATGCAAGGATACCAGTTATGGGTCGATGAAGAATAGAAGCATAATGAAGCAACCGATACTCGAATCTCAACAAGATCAGTAAATAAAAATTGAAAGTAAACATTTTATCAAAAAACCTAACATGTTAATCTTATGAAAGCTTTAAATAAAACATCTACTCTAATCCATTGAAATTTATCTTGTCGTGGAACTGGTGTCGCATTAATGTGGATAGATGATCCTTTCCCAATCAAGTGATAGTGAGCTTGTTTTAGTCAATTATATGGAAGAGAATTGATGAAACCATGGTGTTTGGTGTATGAAAAACCTAAATTATGCACAAAATGAACATGATGCAAGCTAAGTTACCATGATTCTATGCTATAAATGATCTAATTATGCAATTGCTAAGCTAATATAAGCTAATTTACACTAAAATAATGAGCTAAAAGATGAAAACCCTAATTTATTTACAAGCTAATATGGATGCATGGAAGCCATTAATGAAAGCTTGAAGCTATTATCCAACTAAAACAAACTAAAAATAAACTAAATATGTGCAAATTGAGAGTATGGATGTGAGCAAACTCAACAACATGGCTTTGCAATAAAAGATGGATCAATTTGTCTCCAACTAGTGACCTATTTATACAAGAGCAAATGAAGAATGGATGGTTGCGATCAAAAAGCTTAATCAACGGTTCAGGATGAAAGAGATGAGAGGCATGGATCATGGATTCTCATCAATAGATGAGAATGCAAAATGAAGATTAATCAAAGGCTCACAATTACCTCAAACAAACACACTTTTGACCTACTCACACTAGTCAAAGGAAACTTACTGGAAAGGTAAGAGGGTTAACTTGCTTTTGAAGTTCAATGAGTTGATTGGAGGAGAGGGAATATTCCTTATAATATTCCATTGGGGTGAGGAAAAAGAGGATTTTATAAATTAAAACAAAGCTTTAATTGTGCAAAAAGGATAAAGAATATTCCATGGGAATATTCCCTTTGATTAGAGGAATAATTAGTTTAATTGCTAATTAAACAAAGTTTAATTTATGCAATTAGGGGATTAGAAGAATTAAGAGATATTTATTAAATTAGATGATTTAATGAATAGGGGGGGTAAAATTATATTTAATTAAATAGGATAAGGTTATTTGATTAAATAAGATGACCTAGGAGATTAAATCAAATATTTTGATTTATTTAATTTAATGGGATAAAGTGTTAGGGTGAAAAGAGATGAATTAACCCAATTTAATCAATTAGGCCAAATAGATGAAAATGATGCAATTAATTAATTAGCTAGGCTAATTGAATCAATTAAGTGAAAAGAGGACAGATAAAGAGGAAATGATGTTAATAAATCTAATTTGAGTGTATGCCATTGATTAGGACATTTTTCAGTGTCTACAATTGTTACTATTTGGAATATAATTATTTCTTCTTTTAATCATTTGCTATTATATGATTGTTGTTATCTTTGTGAATGAGAATCTACACCTAGCTAACAACAGACAAAACAAACAATGTTAGTCACATTAGAAATCACAAATAACCATATTCCCTATGAAATTCTTGATCATACAAAGATAAGAAAACATGAAACAAAGCAATCACAATCAAATAAAAGCATGTAAACCTATCCAAGTAGATAAAACCTCCATCCCATAGGGGGATTGGTGTCATTTTGACGTGGAAAGTGGCCCTTTCTCAATCCCTTGTGATAAGCTCCAAGATCCTTTGATGTGAAGATGACTTTGATGCAAAGAGATAGTGAAATCCAAGCTAAAATGACATGAGAAGCAAGTGATTGATGAGAAAAATGAGTAGAGTAACAATGCATGAAGTTGTGGATGCAAATGGATTTGATAAATGCCAATTTCCCTCAAAGATAATGATAGCAATTGGATGAAAATGTGTAGCATAACCTTACATGAAAAGATCGATCCTTTTCCCATAGAAGTGCTTTCAATTTATAGGAAGCAAGGGTTAGAAGAAGGGTGAAAACTAAGCAATGTGGGACTAAATGGAGGATCATTAACCTTGTGACAAGTGTCACAAGGCTAAGAGAGGTGATGGGGATATGTGCCAACACATGTGTGTGCACATTTTGGGAAGAGGACATGTAAGAGGAAGTAAAGACTTGTGTAAGAGGAAGTAAAGGCTTGTGTAAGAGCCATCAAGGCTTGGTGTAAGAGCCATTAAGGATTATGTAACAACCATTAAGGCTTGGTGTAAGAGCCATTAAGGCTTGGTTTAAGAGACATTAAGGCTTATGTAAGAGCCATTAAATCTTGGTGTAAGAGCCATTAAGGCTTATGTAAGAGCCATTAAGGCTTGGTGTAAGAGAAGTGAATGCTCCTATAAGAGAATTTAAGGTTTGAGGGGAGAAAGTCAATGAGGGGAGTGAATAGAGAAATATTCCATTGGAATATTCTTTTGTGAGGAAAATATCCATTAATTAATTTAAAAAAATTAATTTCATGTGCAAGTGGGTTAGTGAATCATAGGCTTATTTAACCTTGGTGGGATTAAAAGATAGAGGATTTGCTAATGAATATTAGTAGGTGATTTAATGTTAATTAATCTATAATTAATTAATCTTAGGTGGCTTAGGGGTTTGGAAGAATATGACATTTAATTAAATAATTATATTTATTTAATCAAATGAGAAGACATGAGGTTTTAATTAAATGATTTACATTATTTAATTAAATGGGATGAGAATTAGTGAGAAGAGGATGAATTAACCTAATAAATTTAATTATTTGATTAATAGGAGAAAGTGATGAATTTAATTAAACAATGTAGATTATTTAATTAATTAATTAGAACAGAGTTGAGTTAGGAAGAAATGATGTTAGTAATCAGATTCAGATGCGTAATATTGATCAGGACTATTTATGTGTCTACAATCTTCAACTTAATTGATGCACATTAACAACCTTTAATCACTACACCATAATTATATATTATTCGTTGCATTTTTTTGATATCTTCACACACCTTAATATAGGTGATTAATATGTATAAATTCCTTAGTCTTAGGCACCAATAATGATTGGCTAGTATAGATTTTGTCCCCTTCCACAATAAACTGCAACATGCTCAAACTTCTGCTCAAAAAATTTCCTATGTTTTTACCCACAAGTGAATAAACCATGTTGCCATCATATATAAAATATATTTTTTTTCTAAAACAAAGATAACATCATGTGGACACGGAAAAAGTATCAGCCCTGAAATTGCCTTTTACAAAATTGAAAACCCTATTTTAAAGCTTTTGTTTGGTGCCATTACCTATCTATATTAGTTAGCTGAGTTTTTGTAACATGCATTTCATCAAATATAGCTTAATTTGGCTCATTTCATGCATTGCTTAATTTTAAATTTGCATTCCCACATTGTTGCATAGCATAACCAGTCAATTATCATCCAAAAATTGCATTTCTTTTTAGCCCTTTACATTGCATTTTGAATTTGCAGAGATTGTTATTCAAACATGTTAGTATCTATCCTTTCCAAGTTTGCAAAGCAAAATTTAGTTAATAAGCATTTGTCATTCATACAATGCATTCCATAGTTATGATAGTCTCTTAGTACAAGAGAGTGCAAATGAAAATGTTTGTCTTAAACTTACACCCCCTCTTATCTCTGCTATTTGTGAGGATGATGTGTTAGAAGAGAATATAAATATAGATAACCATGATGATCATAATTGTACTTCTCCTGATACCTCTCCTTTAAGTGACAAAGGTATCTTAGCAAAATAAGGTACAATTTTTGAGAATCACGAAGGTCTTGTTTATTCTTCTCTTCATTCCCCTTGGGAAGATAGTATAACAATACAAGATGAATTCATTTCCACCACTTTACCTAGTCTCCATTCATCTCCCAACACCTCCCCTACTTGTGAAAATGCTTTAGTGAATAAGGATACAATCACAAATGATCATCTAATGATTGAGAGTTATAGCATTATTTCTCTCCTTCCTAATGTTCCTAACATTTGGAAGGGTCTATTTGAGCATTAGGATCCAATCATTGGCACACATGAAAATCATAATTTTCCTTCCCCTAATATCTCTCCTATTGGTGAAGAAGATATTATGGTGTTACGTGATCCAATTGATGAGAATCATGAGAATCTTATGTGGGAGAACATCATAGAACACGTCAATTCAACCATGGATAGCTCCCTTACTTACAATGACGACATTTTGGAAGAACCAATCCTTGAATGTCAAGACCATTTGGATTATTGTTCTCCTAAAAATTCTCTTCCTAGGGAGACTATTCTGATGCAAGAAAATAATGAGTCTTCCTTAGATGATAAAAAACATGTGATTATAGATTTCCCTATATTAGGGATACATCAAACCAAGACCACCAAGGTTATGCATGCGTAAGTGTCCATTAGATCCCCCTTGATCAATGAACATCATACATACCCCATAGGACATCCTAAGAATCCTCTATTTCTTTACCCACCATCACACAAGCAACAAACTCAAAACCAACCTGAACTTGGGGGCGTCGCTATATAGCAACGTCCAAACTTCAATCAAAGACACTCAAAAGACAAATAGTGATGCATATGTATATGCCGACGCTTTTCTGATTTGAAATTAGGGTTTCAAATTGTAAATGGTGATGTAAACTTATCTAGATATGCACTTGCCAATTAGAAAGTTAGGGTCAGGTTAGACCAAATTCCAAATCACGACACCATCTTGTATGGCGACACATTTGTCAATTTGAATTCTCAAATGCATCAGGCGACACTGTTTGATTTTTGAATATAGCGACATATTTGTAAACATGACACATTTGTGATTTCTGAGCTAGAAATTCCAAATAACTTCAAATTTTGATGATTTCCTGATGTCGTGGGCTTCATGAGTGCAGGAGGTCATCCCACCATTGATTTCTAGAGAGCATAGGCCCATCGTACTGGGGAGATTGGGTGATCTTTCAAAGTTTCACCAAGAGCACCTAGGAGAGATCAGATAGTGGTACATTACGTATGCACCAGTGATTAGGACCCATTTGGCCATGATGACAACATTGTGCGAGAGATGGCATAGCGAGACTTCTTCTTTCCACCTTCTAATGGGAGAGGTGACAATGACCCTGAGGATGTGTGGCAGATATTGTGATTTCCTATCCACGGTGATTATGTGATGTACGATCCTGATGTTAGATTCGATGCTTGCTTAGAGGTGATGGAGATGGACCATATTATATTGGTCACCTCTCAGATAGATCTAGAGACATACAAAGGTCAGGTGGTGACCTTTAGATTGAATGTTGCAGCCATCATTTCAGGTTTGGTGGCTCTAGATAGACACAGGCGATTCTTCAGTCCATGTTGGGGCTTGGCTTGGTAGAGGATGATTTATCAGAGGACTCTTTTTGCGTAGGGACCCATGATGTTGGTATCCTTGTACCATGATTTGCATGATTTTTTTTATTATGATGGGAGAGCTATTGGTGCAGGTGTGACACTCCTCCATATTTGGGCATGGGAGCACATTGCAATGTTTCGAATAATTGTGCAAATGGTGAATGTGGAGCTAGATGATCCGGTCATTTGGAGATATCGGGGTGTTATCATACTTAGGCACACAAGATAGATTGGGCCCCCATACTGGTGATGAGTGATTGATGATATGACTGTGTTCGATGGTAGCCATGGCTTCTGATGCCACCATGGTTCGATGATATACAACAACTCTACTTCGCCCAACAAACCCGATACATGCAGGGTCATGAGCACATGATGATTGAGTGGTACCTTCTAGACAAAGTGGCCAGACAGTTTAGTGATGTCTAAGATAGGCCCAAGATGGCTATAGAGCCATTTTTGCTAGAGCGACCAGTCAGGTTCCCACATGGGGACCTACTATTCTGGCACCAGAGGTCATTGAGAGTTTTTGTTAGTTGGTTGCCCAACCTTGGGAATATGATCAAGATTAGCCTATTGCACTGACTAATCCCACATATGATGCATGGTTCATCCCTATGAGGTGACTCACATATCCTACAGGGGCTCCTCCCAGAGGGAGGCCACAAGGCAGAGCAGTTAGGGGCAGAGGACAGGGAGGCCAGGATGGCCATGGTGGATAGGTTCTGGGGGCTCCTCCAGTAAGACAATAGCCTCCTCAACAACCTCCAGTAGTGCAATGTAGCCGGTACCACCACCGCCACTACCACAAGATGCCAAAGATGCATAGATACAGTAGCTGCAGTAACAGGTGAAGGTGTTGACAAGTGAGCAAGATCAAGCTTGTCAGTAGATTTTGGTTTTGATTGTTGAACGAGACCAAGCTTGGTAGCAAGTGGTTGCAGTTACAGCCGAGAGGGATACTATGTTATAGAGAGTTCAAACTATTACAGGTGAGAGAGACTAGGAGGTGGCTCGATGTTAGCAGATTGAGAGCCTCATGACATCCACCCATGATCAAATAGTTTTAGCATGGCTGTATAGAGAGGCTCTTACAGAGGTTGCATATTACAAGCAACATTACCATCAATATGTTCATATGGATGATTATATATGATCATGTATCGATGCACTTACCTTGATGTCTATGTGATGCTATGGATGTATGCAATGTTATGTTCTTTTTCATTATCTTTTCATGATATAATATGGATGAATGATTTATGATATGCAGATGTTATGGATGCATTTTTTTTTGTATATTTTCTATGCATGTTTTGTGATGACACATATGGATGTATGGATGCAAATGTTTATGATATGCAACGATCTAAGATCCTTAGAATAAAAAATCTATATTATTCATCACAACTCAAATGATAATACAAAATGTATGATGTGATATGCAAACAATTATGAGATGTATGACATGCATGCTAATGGTTTGAGGATGCAGGGTGGATGCATTGATGATGTTTTTGTGTGTCATGATACCAGGTTGGTGCAAATAGAAGATAGAAGAATAAAGAATGAACAATCGTTGTTGATGATGATTGCTTCAAAAGATCTAAAAAGTCCTTGATCCATCAAAACTTTATTAGAGATGGTGACAAGACAATGCAAAAGAATGTAGGATGGGATGCTCACAATTCGGGATTTGGATTTTTTTGTCATTCCTTATTGTTTGATATAACGTAGAGATACGATGCATCAATGTATTGATAACTAGGACGATGTTGTATCTAGTGTAATGGAATTTGACTCGATAGGCAAATAGGATAGTTCTTGTTCACATCTTGACATACGAAAACGTCATTGGAATGCAAGTTAGAAGTTTAGAACACATTGGACCAAAGCATACGCAATGGTCAACAACATACTCCAAATGACCTTCCTACACACAACTAAGCAAGTATGCACCAAGATTATTTTACAAGAGTATCCACAAGCACAACAAATGAAAGATCATGATCGATGCCCCATTCCTTTCTCTCTAAATTGTTTTAGATATAAATCATCGAGAGGTCATCGGAATGGGTCATTAAGATAAATCACAAGAAAAGATCAAAGATAAACATTCAATGTTATCTATAGCTCCTGCCTTGTTTAAGTTTAGCTAAAGTGATATTTGATATTGATGTCCATCGTAGGAAGGATACATCCTAGGACATGTTGATCATAGGGTTGTTTGATGTTAGGATAATGATGCTAAGATGAGCCATTGCTATAAACTTCACTGACGCATTTACCTATGATTTTGACTTTTGAGGTTCACACTTTATGACTTTATATGCTTGTTTTCTACTTGTTTTGCCAAAGGGAGAAGGTGACGATCGTTTATTATGGGTGAAAGTGAGATGGGATGGATGGAATTTTGTATTTTTCTGGAATATTTCAATGTTTTTGGTATTTTTGAAATGTTTTGAGGCTACTTTTGGTCGTTTTCAAAGTTTATATGGATGCTTAGGGTTTTTTGAATTTTTGAGGCTTTTTAGATTTTTTGAACGTTTTCTATTATTTTTAGATTTTTCAATTTTCAAATGTTTTTATGTTTTCTGAATATTTGGATGTTTTTGAGATTTTTGAGATATTTGGATGTTTTTGGATTTTCAAGATTTTATGATGTTTTAGGGGTTTTTGAGATATTTGGATTTTTTGGATTTTCGAGAGTTTTCAAATGTTTAGGGGTTTTCTGAGTTTCGACCAAGAACCTAACCTAAGGACCTATCAAGGGGCCTAGAGGGATGATAAAAAATTAGCCTTGCCTACGTTATACACACAGACCACGTAGTTTGATTGACTCGACCAATTTATAAGACAAAGATATGAATAGACGAAAGATGACAATTAATTACAACAGATTGCTAAAGGACTGACCTAGGGTGTCTCGGGGGCACATCAATGATGGCCTTGCCTATGTTAAAGCTTAGAGATGACGTAGTTTGACAAGAGACATTGTTTTTTGGTTTTTCAATGTTCAACCTTTTTAGGGTTTTTGATGTTTTAGATTTTACCTTTACAATTTTCTGAATGTTTTTGGATTTTCACTATACAAGATTTTGCAAATGTTTTTGGATTTTCTGGATAATATTTTATGAATGTTTTTGGTGTTTTCTGATAGGATGTCCCATGACCTCAAGATATACAAGAACCTTGATTGTGATGTATAACGAAATGCCCCCATATTTCTTTGATAAAGGTAGGACAGACTGACCTTGATAATATGCCAAGTAGTGCTAAGTTATTCATGATGCCTTACAGTGACAAGCCATGATAAGGACATGGATGGGGGATGAATGGAAATGCAAAGAATGATAGGTCAAAAGAGACAAAGAATAGATGGAGATACCTTATTTATGCGAGACACCTGTTTGCCAGGTTTTCACCAAGGTACTTGCACAAAGCACCACCAAAGTGGTTTTCACTAGAGGACAATTTTTTTCTTTACTTTTTTCAATCCTTTTTCTCATTTTTTTGGATTTTGATCTTTTTTGATTTTTTTGGTATTTTTTTATTTACACCCTTCAAGTTTAGGCATAAAACTTTTTGAGATGCAAGCTATTGATTGAATCTTGCAAGGGTTCACCTTCAGGGGTTGACAATTGGTATGCTCCTGATCCATAGCTTGCTATGATGACAAAGGGACCCAACCAGTTAGGCTCAAAATTTCCTTTGTTGTCTTGATATGGAAGGTTCTTCTGATTTTTCTTTAAGACAAGATCACCTACCTTGAACGACCGACATTTGATTCTCTTGTTATAACTTTGTTTCAATCAGTTTTGATACACTTGCAAGTGATTAAGGGTGTCAAGACGACGTTCATCTAGGAATTCCAACTCATTTAGTCAAGACACTCTGTACTCTTCTTCAGTTATCAGATTCTTTAGTGACACTCGCAATGATGGGAGCTCAACCTCAATAGGAAAGATGGCTTCTGATCCATAGAACAGGGAAAAAGGGGTTGCTCTTGTAGGTGTGTGGATACTAGTTCGATAAGCCCAAAGAGCGGGATTTAGCTGCAGATGCTAGTCATGACCAACTTCATTAACTGTTTTCTTTAGGATTTTCAGGATATTTTTGTTCGTTGCTTCTACTTGGCCATTGCCTTGGGGATAGTATGGTGTAGAGAATCGGTGTTGGATATCAAATCTTTGACACAACTCTTTCACATCCTAATTTTTTATTGGGGTTCCATTGTCTAAGATGAGGGTTTGTGGTACACCCTAATAGAAAATTAGGTAATTTAGGATAAACTTGGCTATCTACTTTCCCATTATGTAGGTCATAGGAATGGCTTCAACCCACTTAGTAAAGTACTCAATGACTGTTATAATGAACTTATGACCGTTGGATGAGGTTGGAGTTATTTTTCCTATGAGGTCAAGTCCCCACTACGAAAAAGGCCATGGTGTAATCATTGGTTGCAATTCTTGAGTTGGAGCATGAATTAGATTCCCATGTTGTTGACATTGGATGCATTTTTGCACATACTAATGAGCTTATTTCTCCATGGTTGGCTAATAATACCCCGTCCTCAACAGTTTCTTAGTTAATGTCATACCACTAGAATGGGACCCACATATGCCATCGTGCACTTCTGTTAAGGCAGTTAAGGGTTCCTCTTGGTTAAGACATTGTAGTAATGTCCCTTTGATGCTTCAACGGTAAAGGGTATCACCCAGGATCACGAATCAGGATGCCTTTTTGACAAAGGTCTTTTTAAGGTTTGGGGTGATATTTGATGGAAGGGTTCCTTTGTTAAGGTAAGTAAAGATGTCATGGTACCAAGGGGATCTAGGACCAATAATGACACACAAATTTAGATTCAGGGATTTCAAAATTTGGTACAAGAAGCTGTTCTACCAAGAATTCACATTGAAGAATGTTGTTCGACATGTCTAGTAGTGATCCAATTGTTGCCATGGCATTTGCTGCTCTATTGTTCATGCAAGGAATCTACTCAAAAGTTATGTCTATAAAGAGATATTTGAGATTCTCCACCATATTTTTGTAAGGAGTGAGCTTGTCATCTTTGGTTTGATAGTCGTCATTAACTTGGTTGATAACCAGTTGTGAGTCTCCATAGACTTTCATCTCTTGTATATGCCACTGAATTGCTATCCTGAGACTTGTGATCAAGGCTTCATACTTAGCAATATTATTGGTACATGGGAATGATAGACTGTAATATTTTAGGATGCAATCACCTTGGGGGGTGATGAAAATAATGCTTGCTCCTGATCCATGTTGGGTGAATGATCCATCAAAGTACATCTTCCATTGAGATGTTAGATTAATAAGGAATATTGATTCGTCAGGGAAATCGGATTTTAAAGGGTTCTCATCATAGATGGGTGCTTCTGCTAGCTGGTCATGATCACTTGTCCTTTGATTACCTTGCACTCTACATACTCTATGTCAAACTTTGTCAAGATCATTACCCATTTAGCCATTCATCCTGTTAGAGTTGCTTTGGATAACAAATATTTTAATGGATCAATCTTTGTGATGAGCTTGATTTGATGTGACAACATGTAATGCCTGAACTTTTGTGAAGTGAGAACTACCGCTAGGCATGCTTTCTCAATGGATGAATAGTCCATCTCAATAGTCTACCAAGGTTCTGCTAATGTAGTATATGGCTCTTTCCTTTCCATTTTCATCATGTTGTGCTAAGAGAGCTCCTAGTGCTGCTGGTGTTGCTGAGATGTATAGGATCAGTGGCTTGTTTGGTATTGGTGGCATGAGCACAGGTGGTGTTAGTAGATAATCCTTGATTTTTTGGAAAGCTTTATCACATTTGTCATCCCATTTGTAAGTTAACCCTTTGTGAAGAAGGTGCAAAAAAGGGTGAGTCTTATCTGATAGTTAAGCTATGAACCTTCTAATGGATTGCAACCTTCCTTGTAATCCTCTCATTTGTTTCAATGTCTGTGGTGGTTCCATGTCTAGGATGGCTTTTACCTTTGTCAGATCAATTTCTATCCCTCTTTGTGAAACAATGAAGCTAAGAAGTTTCCCTGATGTGACCCTGAACACACATTTTTTTCGGTTCAGTTGTAGCTTGTATTCAAAGATAGGTGCTAAAACTTGTATTTGTTCACTTCTCTTTTTTGATTTTTCCAAAATATCATCCACATAATATTCAACTATTTTGTGGATCATGTCATGAAAGATGAGGGACATTGCTCTTTGATACATAGCTCCTACATTCTTCAACCCAAATGGCATCACATTCCAGCAGTAGGTTCCCCATGGGCAAGTAAAGGCAGTTTTATGTTGATCTTCTTTGGCGATTATGATTTGGTTATAGCCTAAAAAGTCATCCATGAGTGACAACATTTCATGCCCAGCTATTAAATCTACAATGAGATCAATGTTGGGAAGAGGGAAATCATCCTTTGGACATGCCTTGTTTAGATCTCTGAAATCAATGCATATTCTGATGCCCCCAGTGGGTTTTGAGACTGGTACCAGGTTTGAAACCCACTTAGGATAATCTATTAGTTGAATGAATCCAACATCAAGAAGCTTTTGTAGTTCCAGTTTAACCAAGAGTGCTATCTGTGGGTGCATCTTCCTTAATTTATGCTTGACTAGTTTAGCCTCAGGATAGACTGCTAAGTGATGCACAACTACTTCTGGATCAAGGCCTGGCATATCTGTATATGAGCATGCAAAGTTAGCTTTTCTCTCTTTAAGGAATGTTGCAAGCTTCTTTTGTTCTTCCTCTAATAAGGATTCAACATAAAAGGTCATCTTAGGTTCTTCCTTTGTTCCCACATTGATTGGTGTAGCCTTTTCTACTAGTACTGTTGACTTCTTTGGATGCATTGCGCTAAGGGGTAGATTGAATCCTTCATCCTTGGGCACCTCAGGGAGGTTTTCACCATCAGATGCATCCTTTGTTTTTACTATTTTGGGATCAGAGAGTGCCACTAGGTGGTTTTCACTCAAGGATCTGCAAGTTAATTGCATTTCATTTGTTTTGCGACTAAAGGATTCAATGGTCTCCCCATAGTATGCCCTTGTATTGAGCTTTATGTTGAATCCTTCTTTGTGATCTGCCCATGATAAGTTGTCTCGGATTCCCATGAATTTTGAGATCGCTTCATCATTTTTTAATAAATCTAGAATCAACGGTCCTTGTTGGTCCATGTTAATGAGTTGCGGGTATACCAAGCGTATTTCACTTGGTTGGTTGTTTGAGAAAAAGGATGTTATGGATATCATGAAGAGGGTGTTGTTTTTAAATAAGTTAGCAACATCAAGAGGGAATTCATCTAAGGTAGTATCATGCAATGTAGGTGACCAAGAGGAAGCCTCAACTCATTTAGCAGAAATACCTTTGCCAATAAGTGTGACCTTGCTAGTAGTACAAACTAAGCCAAGATTTTTTAGTCATTTCTTAGGAACGATGGGTTCTAGTAAACCATTGTCATTCTATCCTAGCTTCTCATTCTTGTTATACCCCATGCTTTGCATTAGTTGTAGACCTTTGTTGTCATCTTTCATGGGAAGAATAGGAATAGGTCATTCATCTTGATAGAGGAGTTTAGAGATGCTCATGGACGTCTTCTTGATTCAAATCTCCCCATTTGGTGTAGGTAGTAGTTGCCATCTTGATTACTTTTGGTTCTTTGGTGATAGATGTTGGTTTCCCATGGTTTTGGGGAGAAATAGGTAGCTCTCCTAAGATAAAGGTGTCTTTCAATATTTTGTACCTTCCATAACCATCATCTTAGATTACGACTTTGACATCGGGTGTGCTTTTCACAATTGGTACTTGTGATGCTAAGGTAGAGGCTAGAGATGATGGGTCAACAAATGAGCTTGTTGGTGTAGGTCCTTCATCATTTTTGGGTATTTGTGGGATCTTGTAAAATTTGGCCTCAAGGCTCTTGCAGTAGTAGAAAGGCTCAAGATCTCCATGGATGGTGATTTCTCTACCCTCAAAAGGAAACTTTATGAATTGATGATAGGTTGAGGCTACAGTTTTCAAAGCATGGATCCATGGTCTACCAAGTAGAATGTTATAAGGAAGATCAAGATCAAGTACTTGGCATGTAGTTTTTGCAATGAGAGGTCCCACTTGGATAGGGAGCACAATGATTCCTTGTGATACTCGTTCTTGATTGTCGTATACTCTGATGGTGGTACTCTTTGTCTTCTCAATAGTATCTTTTGAATAGCCTAGATGCTTGATCGACTACAGGGTGAAAATGTTTAAACCAACACCTCCCTCTACCAAGACTCTTTTGACCTTATTTTTATGAATGACAACCTCAAGGTGTAAAGCAGGGTTATGAGATGGTTGTGATGATAAATCCTATTCAAAGAAGGTAAGAAGATGGCTACTGATATGCCCTACCATAGCTTGAAACTGATTAGTATCAGTGTTCTCAGGAATAGAAGATTCAAACAAGGATTTTTCTAGTATTTCTCTGTGTGTAGGAGATAATCTTAAAAGTTCCAAAATTGATATTTGATCAAGAGGTTGTTTAAGTTGATCTACAAGGTTGTACTTGCTAGGATTAGATGCAGGTAGAGTAGGTTGTGTCTTAGATTGAGTTGGGAGAGCTCCTTGAACGGTTATTTTTCCACGTCTTGTGGTGACTCCACATTCTGTACTAGCGATGATGATAACTATCATAGGATACATTGGAATAAGTATGTTGAACATTGGTGTAATCCTTAGCTTTGCCATGGTTGTTAGATTTGTTATGATCAGGCATAGGGGTCTTGTATATCTTAAGATCCTAGTTTCCAACTAGTACTTCAACAGATATGGTATTGTTCTCTATGCGATCTTGGATGATATTCTTGAGTTTCATGCAATTTGTTGTTTTATGTCCTTTGATTTTATGAAAGTCACAAAGATCATGCTCTTTGTACCAGGATGGCTTTTCTTGGGGTTCTTGGTAGTGTTCAAAGTTAGGAAGTGTTATCAAATTTGACTCTACCAATTTATTCATGATTGTCTCGATGGGTTCTGATAACTGTGTACTTGCGTTTAGGATAGTTTTTCCTGTTACCAGTTGGCCTTGGTTGCATGCTGGTGTCATTGATATGATTGTTCTAAGGTGGTACCATTTGTTGCATAGTTGGTTGGTTACTAGCAAATTGATTGTGGTTGGGTCTAGGAGCACTTAGTATGACCTTAGCATCTACTACACCGTCGTTTGTTACGTTTTTGTTCTTATCCCATACACAAGGTTTCTCATTTGAACTAGTTGAAGGACAATTGTCTTTGTAAGATTGAGTGTTTCCTTGTGAGATTAGGGATCTTTCAATGTTAAGTGCTCTTGGAACAAGCTCATCATCGGATGTGATGCATTTCATTTTCAAGTGGAATGATAGATTTGGATCAAGGTTGGCTATGATGATTCCCACTTGTTGTTTGTCAGGAAGAGGCCACTTGCTTTTACTAGCTCTTTATCTCCATCGTTGTAAGAAATTTGCGAAGGTTTCTCCTGGATTTTTTTGAGAGTGTACAACTCTTCTAGACTAATGTCCATGTCAAGATTAAAGGAGAATTGATCGATGAATTTTTTAGCGATTTCTTGAAAATTTTTGATACTAAGAGGCAAACGAGAGAACCATTCCATAGCAATTCCTATTAAACTTCGAGGAAAGAGGCACATTAGATATGAATCATTGTAAGCCACTTCCATGCACATGACGTTGAATTGTTTGATATGGTCAACAAGACTTCCTCTCCCTCTGTATTTGTCAAATTTAGGGATTTTAAAACTAGGAGGGAATGGTACCATTGTTATGTTTCGATCAAATGGGTAAGGACACAAATTCTTTGTATAAGGTTTATTTGTCTTGCCCATGTGAAGGTCTTGCATTTCTTGTGAAAGTGCTTTCATTTGTGATGTGAGATCGTCTTGCAGATTGGGTGGAGGAACATATGGTGGAATGAGAGATGAGTTATATGGGGTGTATGAAGGTGTGAGATTTTGTGAAAGTGATGAGTATGTTCTTGATGCGTTTGGATTAATGATGTTCGTATGAGGAAAATAGGATCCTTGTTGTTGTTGTTGGGCATACTGCTGAGCTAGTAAGGCTTGTTGTTGAGCTTGTTGTTGTTGTTGCACCACTAAGGCTACTTTCTAAGATTGTTGTTGTTGATGTGCTAATAAAACTATTTTTTGTACTTGTTGTTGTGCGGTTTGTTGTGTTGCTAAAGCTGCTTGTTGAGCTTGTTGGGAAATGGCCGCTTGTTGTTGTTGCTGTTGTTGTTGTGCTAAGGCTACTTGTTGAGCTTGATTTTGTTGTTGTGCTTGATGTTTTTGTTGTGCTAGGGTTGCTTGTTGATCTTCTAAGGTTGATTTTTCTGGTTGTTGTTGTTGTATGACTTGTTGGTAAGTTTGTTGTGCTTGCTCTAGAGCTATGGCATGTGCTTGCAATGTGGGATCAGGTGGTTGTTGAGATATCTGCGAAGGATTAGGAACATTGATGTTTTGAGTGGTTAGCAGATTGGTAGTGAAAGGTGGAGGATTCCCTTGTTTAACATTCCTTGTAAGATAGTGGATTGAGGGGGAGGAATGTATGTTTGAGGCCTTGATTGATTTGATATAGAAAAGGGAGCTATCAGAAAGGATGATGCCATTAAATTTTGCAATGGAAATGACACACTAGGACCTTGAGTCCATTGATTGAAAAGATTCCCTTGTCCTATGTTGGGAGGATTTCCTTGTGTAAAAGATGTAAACAAAGGATTCATGATCAAGGTACTCCCAGGATTGATAGAACTCATAACCAAGGGATTTCTTTATGGTGGATTAAGAGGAGATGATGTGGTAATGATGGATGTAATGGATGAACCCACTGGAGGGTTGGATAAAGATGTCCCTAGTTGCATTGAGGGTTGATTCTGTGATATAGTATTAACATGCCCTTGTGTGTTGCTTTGAGTTTTTTGGTCTGTACTGCTCTGCATGATGGTAGGTACACTTGTGGTACTCATAGGTGTGGATGAAGAAGGGTTTCCCCAAAATGTTGAAGTGGTGGTAGAATAGGGAAGTTCAAGTGGAGTGCATATCTAGTTTGGACCTTCAGGAATGGGAGGAACATCAAAGGATAGGTGTCCAAATGGAAGTGGGAGGTGGAGGATTCATTTCAAGAGTTCCCACAAGTGTATTACATTCGAATCGTAAGGTGTGACCAAAATCTTTAGCAAGGCTGGTTGCAAGACTAGGTATGTAAGTTTGACTTGGCCCTTGTAATGGAGTTGTGAAATCCTATGTAAAACTTTGTGCTACAAATGTTGGGGATATAGGAGCTACACTTTCAAAAAGTTGATGTTCTAAAATTTCTTCCCTAGTGAGCTCAAACAGGTTGTTGGAGACGTCTTCAATTTCATATGGTCCTGAAGGAGATGATGGTTGTTGCGATGGTGTAACATGACTCCTCAGATCAACCTCTAAAGGATTTAGATCACTTGAGGTAAATGTAACTTTTTCTTTTTCCATGATTCACTTGTGTTGTGATCTCGTCTTTACCATAAATTTGGTGTCATCTATGGGAGAGTTGTGTTGAGTTTTGTAATGTTTGAACTCTCTAGTTGACTCAAACCTAGGTAAAAGGGATGCTCTAAGTCTTTTGGGAGCAATGATGACAATGTGGGATGAAAAGATGGGTGATGTGGGAGGTGATCTTTGCAAGTGTTTTGGGACAACACTTTTTGACTTAAGTTTGATGTTGTGATGTTGGGATAAAGGCTGCTAATGAACTTGGAAATATTTAGGGTAGACTTGTGACCTTCAAGATAAACTAGTTCAAAGATGATAACTATCTCAGCTAAGTGCATGGACAAGGATACATTTCACATACAAATTAGCTAAGGTAGCAAGTTGGTGTAATGTTTTAAGCCCCAAAGTGTTAGTGTATTTGAAATTTTGCAAAGATAGATGAGATGAAAGATGAGATGTGATGAAGGGGTGAATGAAATGTTGGACCCAATGTTGACCTAAAGTGAACCTTTTGTTTTGACAAAACCATGGTAGTGAGAATGATGTTATACCTCTAAAATGTTCAAATCCTAAAGACTCAATGATTTTTAGAAAACTTGTTCATCTTCAAAAAGACAAGGGTTATGGCTCATAAAGAATGTGTACATGTCAGGATATTTTCTCAATGTGTGTTCATAAAAGTTTATCAACAATTTGTTTCTATTTTCGTAGAGTGCCTCAATGCGGTTGTTGATTTCTTTTGCACTACAATGTCTAAGTTTATGGTGATGACCAATTGACCTTCATTTAGGGATCCTTACTTTGCATGAGATCATTTGGGAAAGTTTCATTTTTTAAAAAGATCAAGGTAGCAAAAATGATGGTAGACCTCTAAAATGTTTAAGTCCTAGAAAATGAGAGGACGAAGGGGAATGTTCAAACATGTTCTAGCTTGGGCATAAAAGTTTCTCAACAAAGTGTAACAGTTGTGGTAGAATATGGATGCCCACTTTTGATTATACTTTGTTTGACGATTCCTATGTCTAAAATGGAGTGTTGGAGACTTTCCTCTATGAAGTTTAACTATTTTATGAATCATTTAGAGGAGTTGGGTATCATGAAAAAGACTAGGATTTTGACTCCAAAAGAACGCAAACAATTCCAGACTATACCTTGAAGCGTGTCTATAAAATTTTGCTACCAATTTGTTTATGTTTTTGTGAACTCCTCGAAGGTGTTTCTTAAGGGATTTTGGAGTGAGATGCCTAATTCTAAAATGAGGTCTTGTAGAATTTGGTTTAGGAATCTTTATTTTTCGTGAGAGCATGTGGAAATAGTTTAATTTTTTGGAAGAAAGGGAGATATTTATTACCACGCATGTGGTGGTAATAGGGGCCTTCCAGCCTCAATATCAACGTGTTCCTCTTCTTCGTCTAAAATGGTTGCTACATTTCTCCACTGTGAGGTTGTTTCCTTGTTTTTAAAAGTGAAACTTCTCAAACTGCTAATGAGATTTGTTTGTTCACCATTTATGAATTCAAAGTTTGGTTGAATTAGAGCGCCTAGAAGATCAAGTTATTTAATGGGAGCAATTGGTTTCCAGATGGTCATGTGGGGTTCATTTGTCAATTTATCTTTGCTTAAATGAATTGATTTTACCACAAACACTTGTCTTTTGATTATGTTTTCAAACTAGATGTTTATGTCAAAAACATCATAACTTTCACAATGTCCATTTCGTGAAAGTTGTGAGATTAAAGCCACAATTGCCTATGTTTTTTTTGGTAAATATGGGTTTGAGATTAATATCAAGATATTTATAAATCGCTAAGGATAAATCCTTAGGACAAGCAGTAATATCAAAACTAACTCAAGAAGTTCGTATTTAGGCCAAAGTGTTTGAATTTTTGGAGAGTGAATGTTTGTTTTTGGAACATTTTGAAATCAAGTAAAGTGTTAAACTGACTTACAAGTATTACAACCCTAAGATGGAAATGGCTATATTTGTTGTATTCCCACTTGGATTTCTCCAGCTGCGCTTATTCAGAGTGGATGATTAGAATTTTGACCACACTGGCTCCCCTCCATGACACTCACTTCTATGGTCATCCAAGCTTCAAGTTTTCATGAATCTCCCATGAAAAAATTTTCATCTCTACTAAGAACCGAAAATATGTTGGACGACTTCGAAGGTCTGACCTCTGGACATCAACAAATATTATGGATTTTTGGCTTCTACACAAAGGTTCATAATAAGGGCATCTGGTTCAAAGGATACTATGATAAAATCCCTCAAGGGGTCTCCCAACCCTTAGAACAAGGGATTTATGCATCATAAAGATACTGGGGGAGAGCTATCATGCATCACTCAGTTGATTGCAAACTTTCCTTGCAACCACAAATTTATATAGCAGTTCAGAAGAGCTTGGCTTATGCTCGTTATTGCTTGGGTTGTTCCCTTGGGGTGAGTACTTTTCCCCACCAAGGAAGGCCCTCTAAAGGTGAGCAATAGCGAGTAAGTACATCCATAGTTTGATCATCTTTGTTCGCATGCACAAAGAGAGAACACACTATTCTTTTTCTCACACTAGCATGGTTGTTCAATTTTAAACCCAAATTTGAAGTGTGGAGGTGATTTTGAAACGTGATAGAGAATGTTTTTGTTTCTAAAGATTGCCAAATGGCACGATAGAATTGCATACACATTCACTAGCAAAGTTTGAAACCACAAAACAAAACAAATAGTTTTCAATTTTATCCTTCAAAGCAATAATGAGTTAATTTTAAGCACTAATTGAAAGATGAGTTTTCCTTATTCAATTTTAAGCCTAATTGAAAGATGTGATGTGAGGGTTCATTTTTAGCCAACTTTGAACGTTCATTTTAAACCTAATGGAAAACTAGTGCAATGCTTAAAAACTGAAAGTAATAAATCATAAAATTGGGTTATAATTGCCCCAAAGCGTTAAATGCTAGTTACAATTATAGAATGTTTAGATAGAAGATAAGTTCTTCAATTTCGCTCCATGTCTTAAAACCTACAAAACCCTGTTAGTCTAACAATGAAAACACAGTCAGACATCAATCAGTGATCAAATAATCAAAAGAAATTAAATCACATGTCGAAAAAACAAGCGTAAAGTTTCTTACACTGGTTGAGTGTCACTGTATATGATGGCATTGTAGTTTAAAATTTGGGTGTTGCAATGGTAAATTTGAGCATCACTCTGCAGAAAGGATAGTGAGCATAATCGCGTTGTTGTATTGATGGGCGTTGTTGTAAAAGAATGTGTTGCGATTTGGAGTTTGAAAGCGTTGGTCTATTGGGGATGAGCGTCGCCATTTTCATTCCATGATAGTTCAAATTTAAATAAGCGTCGCTATATTTAAATCAATGTTGACCAATTAAATATGCGTCATTGTATCAAATTTCTTTGGCGTCACTATTGAAATAGTGTCGTTCTTTATGGTTTGAGCATCACTGCAACCTTCGAAATAGCAAAAACATGGATTTTGAGCTAAAAACCAACTAAATGATTGGTTTTCCCTCCTTCTAGCACCAAAATGTCGATGCGAGGATACCGATTATGGGCTGAATTATGCTTGATCCATGAAGAATCAAAGCATAATGAAGCAACCGATACTCAAATCTCAACAAGATCAGTCAATCAAAATTGAAAGTAAACATTTTATCAAAAAACCTAACATGTTAATCTTATAAAAGCTTTAAAGAAAACATCTACTCTAATCCATTGAAACTTATCTTGTTGTGGAATTGGTGTTGCATTGATGTGGACCGATTACCCTTTTCCAATCCCGTGATAGTGAGCTTGTTTTAGTCGATTCTATGGAAGAGAATTGATAAAACCATGGTGTTTGGTGTATAAAAAACCTATGTAGACAAATAAAAATGACCTAGGCCTGCAAGCTCTATTTTTCCATCTTTTCTTCCTAGCATAATTAAGACATTTTAATTAGGTCCTTGGTCCACTTCTGACTATTAATTAAATAATTCATAATTATTTAATTAATTCATGTCCTTTTATTCCTCTTGATTATTAAATAGATAAATTTTATTTATTTATTTAATATGTCTCTAATCGTCTAAAGTCTTCTTATAATTAAATAAATTTCTTAATTTATTTAATTATACTTGTTCATTATGCCTTCCTGATTATTAAATAAATAGGTTTTATTTATTTATTTAATATGTCACTAATTCTGAAAGTCTTCTCATAATTAAATAGATTCTTTAATTTATTTATTGGTGACCCTCTTTAATTAAATAATTATTTAATTGTCTCATTTGGCATTTCCCTCTTTTAGTAAATAATTAAAATTAATTATTTACTGGAATGTGGTCCCACCTTTTGAATTAAAATCAATTTTTAATTCAAAATAGTCTTTTTCCCCAAAAATCAAATTAATTTCTATTATTAGTTGATTTTCCAACCACCTCTTTTTCTGTACCAATCTTATTTCTTGTCACATGTATTGTCAACCCTTGATTTGATTTTCTAAAAATCAATTATGTCCATTCATTTTGAATTTGACCTAATGTTGCCTTAACCCTAACTGTGGGCTATTAAATTGAATCTTGTCCATTGATTTTAGGGCACTTGTCAATCTTCAATCTTGGCCATTCACTCAAAATTGCATTTTCTATAAAATGATAATTTTGGTCTCATTTTGTCACCTCATGCTATCTAAATCTCATGCAATCTTGTCTTTGTCATATTGCACTCTTGTCATACTCTTGCAATCTTGTCATACTCTTGCATTATTGTCATTTTTCATAGGCATACTAGCATTTCATTTGGCATAATTTAGACATAGTTTTCATGTTTACTAGTTGCACATTAGCATAGTATTTGCATATTGTCATCTTAAATCCTTCAACATTTGCTTAGGGCTGTCATTGTCAACATATTTCTCATCATAAATCTGAGGGCAACATCATATTTGCAACAAGTTGAGAAGGTGTAATGGAGGTCAGCCATGGAGATTGAAGACATTTGGTGAGATCTTTCATTTTGTTTTCATGTTTCTCCTTTGCACTTCATTATTAATTTGGGTTTTTGTGTTTATGCACTAGATCTAGGGTGAAGCCACAATAGTGGTTTACAATTCAAGTGAGGAAGGAAAACTCACAAAAAATGACCCCAAAGAAAAAAAAGTGATTTTGGGGGTTCGTATGAACCTACTGGTTCAAGTGAACCCATTAGGGGTTCGCCTGAACCAGGGTTCGAGCGAACCCCTCTGAATTTTGGTCACAAAAAAACAAACCAAATGCATAGTAAAGGGGTTCGAACGAACCCCCTTGAAGGGGTTCACTCAAACCATGGTTCAAGCGAACCTCTAGGGGTTCGTTCGAACCCCCCTTGCCCCTCATCCCCCTCTCGAGACACAAAAAAAGTCTAATTTTTTACGCTTTAGAGCTCAGGTTGAGGATGAAAATGGAGGAGTCTTCAAAAACCCATATGGAATTAGGTAGTCCTCGAAATGAGCTATCCAATGAATATAATTTTAATATCTTTTGATTTTATTATGTATTTGGTTTTTTAGTTTTATTAAACATAGGTTCTTCACCGAAAATGAAGGTCTTTGTTCTGCACATGTAGAAAAATAGTAGATTATCAATTTTTTTTTTGAAAAATATGAGTGCACTAGATATTGAAGTCCCTGATCCAACAAAAAAATAAAATTGAATTTTGATATATAGACAAAAAAAGTTACGCGTTATATGGTCGCGCTATGTCTGAATTATAATTGGTTTGACTTCAAAACTTGATTAAAGAAAAAGTATTCAATAAAAAACTATCTAACCAAGTGGAAGCACTAGATATCGGAGTTAAAAATCTAAATTCGAAAGAATTAGAATTTTATCCTTCATGGAAAAAAAGTTATACATTATACGGTGTGCGTCACTTTTTAAAAATGTTGTTTTCTGAAAAAAACTAGTTTTCGTGGGAGATGGAAAAAGAAATATAATTTGATTCCAAAAAATTTGAAAAAAATATTTTTAGAATCTACAGACAAAATGTCACAAGACTCTAGTTTGCATTATCTTCAAATTCCTCACGGTTTAGCTGCTATAGGTGCTCGAATGTGAAGATTTAGTTAAAAATAATAATTTCAATGTCCAGTTTGGCCAAAAATTGTAAACCACTATTGTGGGATCACCCTTTGCTAACCTTAGGAAAATTCCCTTAGTTACATTGGTGAACCCGATGCCAAAATCATGCATTTTTTTTTTTGGTACGATATTTTTTTTGTTTTGTAGCTACAAGTACGAACGTGATGCATTTGCTCTAAATAACGATGCATTCGATATTCCATAATGCATTTGCTGTCCAAAACACTGCATTCACTTTGATGTGATGCATACGCTTTGTAGATCGACACATTTGCTTAGCTGTGACACATTTCTTTTGCAGGTTTCCGCATTCGTCTGTTAGATTCCATATTTTAGAACCGCAACGCATTCGCTATCTAGAATGATGCAATTGCTCTGTTGTGACACATTTGCCTGGTGAACTTTTTTTCTCAGGTTTTTCTAGATTTGGCTTAATTTCATTTTACAATTTCCTTTTCCTTTTTGCAATCTGTAGTCTAGGGATTTTCTGGTTGCTAATGATTTGTTGCAGCATGTGTCTTTGAGTCTTTCGTGGGTCCAAGACATATCTTTGGAAACTACTAACTTGTGGTTTTGTAGGTTTGATTGTCCAAGGCTTTTATTTTAAAACATTGTGTTTGTTGATTTCTAGATTAGAAAACACTTCAATCGGTGCACTAAAAATACTTTTCTTGTCCTTTTCTTGATTGTGTTTGAGGTGGTAGGTGATTATGCTCTCACCTTGTGCAAACTAGGTGATCAAAAAATTAGACCCATCCATTTTTGTGTTCACCTTGATTCAATAATCGAAGTGTCCTCTCCCCTTGTGCACTTGTGCGATCCTGGGTGCAAGAGAAATGGTTATTGACTCTAGAATTTGGGCCTTCCTTGGTGGGAAAAAGTACTCACCCCAAGGCAACTCAAACCGAGAACAAAGCTAAAGCCAAGCTACCCCGACCAATATATAAATGTGAATCCTAAGGGAAAGCCTAAGATTACGAGTATGGATGTGTCATATGGACCAAGTAGTACTCCCCAAAACCATGTTGAGATTAACCTCTTCAGGCTAGAGTGCCTCCTAAATAGAGCTTAATCTTGTGCCCCATGTATGGCCACTCGAATGGGGGTCCCGAACTAAACACCTTTGTGTAGTAGCCAAAATCCTTCTATTTGCTAGCGCAACAACAATCGTTATGAAGGCATCCACATCTTCGCAATTCTTAGTAGAGGTGATCAACCTGCCATGGGATATTTATGGGGGTTGGAAGCTTGGTTGTCTTGAGAAGTAGTGCATTGTAAGGGGGAGCCTGTGCAACCAAGCTTCTGGATTCACACACTAAGAATATGTGGCTAGGGAAACCCACATGGAATCTAGCGAATATTATCTTGGCCTAACCTAGGATCATGGTTGTCTTCATTGTGCTTGTTGCAAAAGACAAAATATTGTGTTTTTCAAGTGTTTTCAGACATTCAAACAAGACAAACATCACTTTTAGATTAGGAAACAAACAATCAACATCAAACACTTCATATTTTGGACCAAAATTATAAACAAATCATAATTTTTGCTTTTTGCATTGCATCTACTACAACACATTCACTTTGTTGCATCGCATTTGCTTTGCAGAACACCACATTCGCTCTGTTGTACTGCATTCATTTTGGAGAACACCGCATTTTCTTTCTAGAAATTTGCATTCACAGTACTGAACCACATTTGCTTTTTGTAGAGCCGCATTTTCCAAATTTGAGTCGCATTCACAACCTGAAACAACGCATTCGCCTGACAAAAACAAAAACCTGTCTCATACTAGAAATCAAGTTTAAATCTGTCCAAATTTCCATCAAACATCTTTTTCTAGAAGACCCTTTCAAAAAAATAGACCAAGAAGTTGCTCAAATTCTTCATCATTTGCATCTTTAGGTTGCATTTTTACCCATAGGTTCATCCTTGCAAAAATCTAGTTTCATTCTTAGGCATTATTATCTTCATTTTCAGCCCTTGCATCCTCACTTCATTTTTCAGATTTTGATTAGGAAACCTTTCCTCACTTTCCAAAATCTTGACTTTCAAAAGTAGGTTATCATTGGACTTAGTCATCATTATCTTCTTTAGTCATTGTCCTTTTGTGAGACCTTTCCAACTCAAAAGTATAGTTAGGAAACCTCACTTGCCATTTTGTCTTTGTCATTTAGTCTTTCAAACAATTCCTTTGATATTCCAAAATTGAGACATAGACCTAGCATAGGGTGGTTAAGCAACCTTATTCCAAATCATTTAGACCTTTGCATTTGCATACTTTAGACATTCAAAACACCTAGTCTTCATATTGCATATCTTATCATTAAAAATCCAAAAATATTGTCATAAATTTCATCATAGTCCTCATTTGGCATCTAGACTTGGCATTGGTAACTTCCTTAGTCAACATTATCATCCTAATGCTCATTGTCCTTTGGAATTAGTCATCTCCTTTAGACAACATTGTCATATTGCATCCCTTATCAAAAATACAAAAAACATAGTCTTGCATTGTCATCCTTTATCAAAAAGACAAAAACATAGGCTAGCATCATCCTTGCATTTTGTTGTCATTCTCATTTGAGCAATCCCCTTTTATGGTTGAGACTAGGATTCAAAGAAGGAGAAGACAAATGAAAAAATTTGGACAAGATTCCAATCCCAACATCAACAATAGCACTTATGACCCAAACTGAACCTTTTCTGACCCGTTTAACAAGATGAACACACAACCTCCCATGAACATGCCATCCTCATCACATAATCCATTTGAACCATTCATACGTAGGGATGAACATGGATAAATACTTGAGGAAGACATAGAAGCTGCAACCCAAAATCTAGATGCAACCTCCTTTGTGGAAGAAATGGTCTTACATGATAAAGACAGATATTTGGCCATACTTCTAAGTCAAGGAGCTAAATTTCCACATGGCTTTGACATTAACACTTTGAGACCAACATCACCCGACCCTAATGTCAACAATACAAACAACATGTCCAACTCAAGTCAACCTCAAAACATTACAAACAATGCTTTTGTTGGTGCCACCTCACAAACTGTCACGAGTACCACCACCATTGACACAACCAATCAAAATAATCCCAAATCAATCAATGCAACATCCGCTGGGGGTATACCAAACATGTCACAAGCCATGCCACAACCAACATCAACCATGTCACAAGCCATGACACAATCAATGTCGATAATGTCCACAATCTCATCATAATCAGTTGGAGCCACCTTTGGGTCCTCATCAATGGGCGAAAGCTCTTGAAATCCCTTATTTGGAGCTTCATCTAGTGCCATGGGTACATCCTCATCAAGACCTTTCATTGGTACCTCATTCAATCCTACTGGAGGAAGTAAACCACATGTCTTCATCCAAGGACCACAATTGAATATTAACACGTCATCACAATTCAACACCAATACCTCCCAAGGACAAAACATGAATGTTCCCCATAGGCAATTCCAACAATTTGGACTAGGCAATCTAAATACCCAACACATGGCATCATTTGGACATCAAAATTTTCATAGTCAACATATTCCCCAAGTCTCAACTCAAATGGTTGGAGGACACATCCTAACATATTCATCACATATTCACACTCATCAACAAGGCCCTAATCCAAAATTTCAACACCAAAAACAAGCGAGCCAAAACACATCATACATGTCACAACATCATATCCCACAATAGAACACCAACCTCTTTTCACAAAAAAATGGGGACTCATGGCACATCTATCACCCCATTTTGTGCTGCCACAAATAACCCTATAATTGATGCCATGCAAGCCAGAATGAGGAGTTTAGAAAAGATCATAGAAAACATGCAAGCATATGACAAGAGGTCACACATGTCATATGAAATATGTTTATATCCTTTCAACACCAATTTGTACATGCCACCATTCCCTCCTGGCTATGTGGCACCCAACTTCACCAAGTACAAAGGCAAGATGAGTCCTATTGAGCATATTCGAGAATTCACAACCAATTGCATGGACATTGCCTATGACCAAACCTATTTAATGAGAATTTTCTCTAAGAGTCTTATAGGGCTAGAACTTGAATGGTTCACCACTTTGAAGGGGATAAAAACATGGGATGAACTCAAAGACAAATTCATAAAGAATTACTCATATAGCATTGACATGGACACCTCCATCACTAGCCTATGCACTCTTACACAAGAAGATGTTGGTGAAAATTTTATCCCATTCTTCCAGAGATGGAGAAGCCTCACAAGTCACTACCATATTAATATACCTGAAAGAGAAAAGGTTGACATGTTTGTCCAAACACTTGTAGGCCCACTAAAATATGGATTGCAAGTCCATTGCTATTCAACATTCATAGACTTAGTCAAAAAAGGTGTCCAAGTTGAGAAAGCCCTCATTGCTAAAGGGGAATTAAAATATGGTCCTAAAAACACAAATGCAAATCCGCCCGCTGACAAAAATAAGTATTTGGTAAAAAATAAACATGTTACCAATGATGGCATTATTGATGCCAAGGATGTAAACACGATAGGACCAGTGCTTGCTCTTAAAGGAACTTAGCCACAAAAAAAACCAATAACAATAATGACACCCCCCGTCAATAACCAAAGTGGTCAAAATAGTCAAAATCAAGGACAACCCTGCCAGATAAGACAATTCCTGAAAAGACGAACATACACTGCTTTGGGAGAGCCAATTGAGGATGTCCTTAAAAAGCTCCTTTAGAATGGTCTCATCACACTTGAGGATCCTAAACCATATGACCCAGGCAGTTTAAACCATCATGGTGGGATGATAATGTTTTTTGTGATTACCATCAAGCTAAAGGGCATAAAACATCCTCTTGTCGACAGCTAAGGAACATTGTACAAGACCTTATTGAAAATTGCATAATCGAAGTGGGTGGGCCACAATTTACATCCAATGCAGACCATACCATTCATAAGAACCCACTGCAAGACCATGGTTCTAATAAGGCTTCCACATCAGGTCCCAAGACTAATAACAATCAAGCCAATTATGCTTGTGTTGTATTCAATTATTCAGGAGGAACCATCATTAATAATGTTTGAACTGATGATGACTATGTCAATACCATAACTATCAAAAGAGCACCTGAATGCAATGCTACTAGGTACTGAAGTGAAAAAATCACCATAGCTAGTCCACCTCCTCAGCAAGCAAAAATTACAATACCAGATCCATCCGCAAAACAACCACAGTCAGGCCCATCGATAAAAAGTCCCAACCCAAGAGTTAGTTTAACCTCATTGACCAGCTAGGAAAAACCCCTGCGCAAATATCCATACTTGAGGTGCTTCGCATTTCGCCTGCACATAAGGCTATGCTTGACAAGACCTTACAAGAGTCATATGTCCCGCAAGACATTGATGTCAGCCAATTTGAAGCCATGGTGGGATACCTCACCACACCCCATCACGTAACATTTTCTGACCTAGATTATTCATCACAAAAGACCAATCATAATGACACATTACACATTGATGTTTTTATCCATAAGCATAAGGTCAAATGAGTTCTTGTAGATGGCAGAGCAGGACTAAATATATGTTCCTTAAAACTGGTTAAGGCTCTAGGATTTTTTGATGACTGCGTAGACCCTATAAAGAGCATAGTCATAAACACATATGATGATGAGGAACGTTCCTCTCGTGGTGTGATCACTCTTCCCATCAGAGTTGGACCAATCATTGTAGACACAACTTTCCAAGTCTTGGATCTTGAATTACCATATAACATATTGCTCGGTTGACTGTGGATTCATTCCCTCAAAGCCATTCCATCCACTTATCACCTATGCCTTAAATTTCCTTTTGACGACACATAAGTCACCATAGAGACCTTGACCCTTTCCAATATTGCACTAACTTAAGGGGTATTTCAGAACGTCAGGTGCCCATCAATCAGGAGGTTCCAAACTCCTCCAAATTCATTGACCCTTCCACACTTGCATCATCATCCACATCTTCCGCCACGACATCATCTTCCTCACTTCCTAAGGCTGAGTCGACTGTCAAGATCTAGGACCTAGGCTGTGGAGAATTCAAACTAAACATGACATATAGTATCACGACAATACCCAAGTCTCCGAAGGTCTATGGTCGGCCATATTTTAGAATGGAAACTAAGGAAATTTTTAAGGTGCCACCAAAAACAATTTTCATCAAATGGGGGGACATGAACAACGAGGATATTGTTGATATTACAGGATGGATTTATAAAGAAATGGAAGACCTACCCCCATTACCATTTAATATATATGGCAAAGGATATGACATGATGAAGGCTAAAGGTTATGATGGAACAAGTGGCCTTGGTAGAAATAAAACTAGACAAAGGGAACCTATAGCACCTTCTAATTGACCAAAGTATCTTGGGTTAGGGTACGGTCTACCTTGAAATGATGATCAACATACCAGTGTGCTTTTGAGTGAGAGTGTAAATGCTTCAGAAAGTGTCAAGACTATTGAGGAATCCCTCACTGAAATTGACTCCCATGAGTGGGAACATGGCTCCCAACGATCCCTAAGTGATTGTTGCCTTGATGACTTGTTCCTTGAACTTGGAGAACTCACCTCCGAACAAATTTTTTGGCAAACATTTAAAATTAACACAACAGACAATCCAAAAATTCCAAGCAAAAGAGAAAATTGGGATAGACTCTTTGACCCAAGGAATAATGACAAACCTGAATCATCTTCCAGTCCTATTAGCCATACCCCTAACCTTTCTGCCCAACCACCTGAACTTAATGACCATCACTAGGATTCATCTAAGTTGTCACATGATACTACAGACCGTAATGATAGTCCTTTTGTCCCTTATTTTGACAATGAGCATGAGTCAAGTGAAGGAGAATATTGGATAGAATCCAATTGGGAATTGGATGATGACAACTTCATTTTCAATGTCTCCAAATCTATCTGCATGCTTTTCGTGTCCTCTCCACAATTCACCAATATTGATGATGGTATCTCCTTAGTCTACCCACAACTAATCGATTGGGACCAACAAGGCCGCCAATCTTGGACGTATTTTAGAACGATGAGGCCATTGTGGAATTTATGGGACTAAGTGAGGGAATACCTAGTGGTGATCACAAGGCTAGATTTTCTATTGACCTAGATTGTACAACTTACTTTTGGGAGACTAATCCGTCCTCTAGTCGCAAAATGAAAAACAAAAATAAAACAAAAAATGAAACTTCTTTAGGTAAAAACTGAAAGGCACCTTCTGATGACAAAAAAGTAAAAATAAAGGACGTATCTGCGGGTGAAAACCTCTCTGAGGTGCCCAAAGATGGAGGATTCGAATTTATCCCTATGAATCAAGAGGAATCAACTATGCTCATAGAGGATACCATATAAGTCAACATATCAACAACAAAAGATCCCAAAATGGTCCTCTTTGCGGCATCCTTGACGGAAGAAGAGAAACCAAATTTCCACAAATTCTTTGTAGAGTGAAAATTCAATTTTGCATGGTCATATGCCGATATGCCTAGGTTGGACCCATAATTGGTTTTGCACCATTTTCCATTACTACCAAACACCAAACCAGTAAAACAGAAGCTATGCAAAATGCATCCTTAGATCGCTCTGTTAGTCAAGGCTGAACTCAAGAAACCACTAGACGTAGGATTCATATGGTCTATCAACTATGCTGAATGGATATCCAATCTTGTACCAGTCACAAAGCCAAATGGTCATATCCGCATCTGCACATATTTTAGAGATTTAAACAAAGCATGTCTGAAAGATGACTTTCCATTACCAAACATAGATATCATAGTCGACCTCACGGCAAGATACGAGATACTGTCCCTCATGGATAGTTTCTCAGGATATAATTAGATTCGTATTGCCCCAAAGGATCAACATAAAATAGCATTCACTTGTCCTTGGGGTATACATATTGTTGGAATGTCATGCCTTTTGGTCTAAAGAATGCATGCGCCACATATCAGAGAGCCATGATGATGATATTTCATGACATGATGCACAAGATAATGGAGGATTATGTAGATGACCTTTTGGCTAAATCATTGACAAGAAAAGACCATTTGAATGTGTTAGAAAAAATCTTCAAGAGACTGGAGGAATACAAGGTCCGTTTGAATCTGAAGAAATGTGTCTTTGGTGTAACATTAGGCAAACTTTTGGGATACATAGTTTCCCGTAGAGGCATTGAGGTCGATCCAACCAAAGTGAAAGTAATACTAGACATGCCTCCTCCAAAAGGGATTAGTGAACTCAGGACATTACAAGGTAGATTACAATCCATCAGAGGCTTCATAGCATGATTGGCCGACAAATGGAAACCATTTAAGTATCTTATGCGTAAAGGCATCCCCTTTGTGTGGATAGATAAATGCCAGGAGGCATTTCAACTAATAAAAGATTATCTTTTGTCACCACTTGTTTTGATGCCACCTATTGAAGGGAAACCCTTAATCTTATATGTTTCTGCAACAACTTTAGCACTAGGGGCACTACTGGCACAAAATGACCATGAAGAAAAGGAACGAGCCATATATTACATCAGTCAGACACTGGTTGGCTATGATTTAAACTATATGACCATTGAACATGCATGTCTAGTAGTTGTCTTTGCTGCCCAAAAGCTAAGACATTATATGTTGAATCACAGGACATAGTTGATAGCAAAGATTGACCCCCTGAAATATCTTTTGAGTCACGCAACACTAATAGGACATCTGGAAAAATGGGTTATGATCTTGAGCGAATATGACATTCAATATGTGGAAATAAAAGCCATAAAAGGACAAGTAATAGCCAACCAACTGGAAAATGCACCTGTACAAAGTGATCATCTGTTAGTGGAAAAATTTCTAGACGAGTCCATATTTCATATAGAGCCTAAGTCACCCTGGAGGCTATACTTTGATGGGTCTCATACTAGTCATGGCTCGGGGGCAGGAATTTTGTTTATCACTCCACAAGGGGACTCTATCCCCAAGTCATTCTGCATTGCTTTCCCATGCACAAATAATGTGGTGGAATACGAGGCACTTGTGACAAGACTTAGAATGGCAATAAAATTGAAAATCAAAACAATTCATGTTTATGGAGATTCTCAGCTTGTCATCAACCAAGTCAATGATGAATATGACACCAAGGACGAGAAATTAATGCCTTACAAATGAATGGTTGAAAACTTCTAGACATATTTTCACATGTTGACTTTTGAACAAGTTCTGAGAGCACAGAACAAGGCAGTAGACGCTATGGCTACAATTGGATCTCTTTTAGACATCCCAAGTAATGTGCCATAATTTGAATTCTTGGTAGAACAGTTGTTGGTCCCTGCATATGATATCCCAGAATCAGAGATGGTATGCGAGCTTGTTGGTCCTGATTCTCCCTAGTATCAAGACATTTATGACTATCTTAAGTCCCAAACCCTTCTTCCCAACCTATCCAACAACTAGTGGAAGTCCTTTGTCCGAAAAGCTGCCCGATACACCATCATTAGTGAAACCCTTTACCAGCGTAGCTTTGACAACACCCTCCTTCGATGTCTTGACACCAACGAAGCACGCACAACCTTGCGCAAGGTACATGAGGGTATATGTGGGTCTCATTCTAGTGGTCCCACTCTATCCAAAAAGATAATAAGACTTGGGTATTATTGGTCGACCATTGAGAAAGACGCACTGGAGTTTGTTAGGACTTATCGCCAATGTCAGATATATAGTGATTTAATTCATGCTCCAACATAGGAACTTCAGCCAATCACATCTCCATGGCCCTTTGCACAGTGGGGACTCGACCGTGTGGGAAAAATCCACCCTACCTCCTCCAATGGCCACAAATTCATTATCACCCCCATTGAGTATTTTATGAAGTGTATTGAAGCCATCCCCTTTACATGCATGACTGACAAACAAATTTCCAAATTCATTCTTAACTACATCATTTGTCAGTATGTTATTCCACAATCCATCATCACAGACAACAGACGTCCATTCAAGAATCAAGATGTTCGTGAGTTATGTTCATTTCACATCCAACATCATTTTTCCACGCCATATTATCTACAAGGAAATGGTCAAGCCAAGATGTCTAATAAAACCATCCTTAAAATTTTCAAAAAGACTATCAATGACTCTGGCCGTGGCTGGCACATCCAACTCAACCCTGCTTTGTGGGCTTACCGCATCAACATCTACATGCCTACAAGAGCCATTCCATTCACCCTGGTCTTTGGAGCTAAGGCCATATTTCCCATCGAGGTGGAAATTCCATCCTTACGAGTCTCCCTCAAGGGTCTGATAGATGATGAAGAGTATAGACTGTCACAACTACACAAGATGGAGATGTTAGAGGAGAGAAGGCATATTTCCCTGAACCATCTATAGGCATATTAGAATTGGCTCTGTCGCAGTTATAACAAGAAGGTCATGGTTAGGAGGTTTGACATTGGTGATCTAGTCCTCATGTAGAATCCTAAAAATTAGGCTGATAGAGAAAAACCTGGCAAGTTCAAACCAAATTGGCTAGGTCCTTATGTCATCATATCCTCTTTTAGTTCTGGAGCATATCAGTTGGCTACTCCAGACGGTGAACAATTGGAAAAGCCTATCAATAGTCTACATCTTCACAAGTTCTATGCATAGCATTAGAAAGATGGGCTGGAAACCTTAAAAATACAAAAAAATTGAAAAAACATAAAAAATCATCACCCTGATGAAAACTTGGCAAACAGGCATCTTGGTGACACCAAAATAATAATAATAATAATAATAATAATAATAAATGACAAAATAGTAAAGAGAAATAATTTTCCAAAAGTGAAAACTTGGTAAACTGGGGCTTTGGATAAGTACCATGATGAAAACCTAACAAATAGGCACCATGTGTAGTCGGTCATTGCTCTTCCATCTACTATCACTCTATTTTCCTTAGTCCATAATAAACATTCACCTCTCCAACACCACCTTCACACCCGTTACAAAAACCTCACCATTTCCTCCCATGGCTGATAATGATTGACATCAAGTCTTGCATATCACCCATTCGTCACCCACACACGTCTTTCTACATTCATCTAGTTGGCTAGCCTTGGACTAGACTAGGGGAAAACTTTCATCATGTGACTGCAGTGGGTATTGCACATGGTCTAAGCAATAAAAAATGTCTTGAAAAAAATCCTAAAAATCCTAAAATATCCTAAAAAAATCCTAAAAATCATAAAATGTCCTAAAAAAATCATAAAAATCATAAAATGTCCTAAAAAAAATCCTAAAAATCATAAAATGTCCTAAAAAAAGACCTAGAAATAAAAAAAGTCTTGAAGAAAGCACAAAAAATCAAAATATCTCGAAAACCCACAAACAGAGTCATTTCTTGTCAAGTTCGTCGAGTTAGTCAATCTTGGTCATTTGTTCGAACTACGTTGTCTTCGCACATTTGCTACGTAGGTAAGGCTCAATTTTGAGCCCCTGAGACATTAAGCAGTCCTTTTAGGTTTTCAAAATAAAAATCATGATTTAATCTTTGGTCATCAAGACAAAGTCATTGGTCGTGTCAACTATGAGGTCTTTGAGTGTATGACGTAGGTAAGGCCATCAACCAATGAGCCCCCAAGGCCACACTAGGTCAATCCATTAGGGTTCATGACACTACATTGGCACACACGTCAAAAGTCTACAAGTCAAATAAGTCATCTCAAAACAAGTAAACTATTGCAACCAAACTTTGGCAATTCATTGATAAACATGACAAACATATCAATGTGTCAACATGGACATGTAGTTAACAAAAGTCAAACTTCTGTCAAAAACCTCAGTCAAACTTTAGTCAATTTCTATCAACACAAATCAAACTTAGTCAAAATCAGTTAAAATAGTCAACTCTTGGCTATTCTTCAGATGAGTCCTTCTGAAGAACAACCTCTATCCTTTGTACCTTAGGATGTGTCCTTCCTAGGTATTGTCACTATCACCTGGAAGTTTGAGGGATCCTTTGGACATTTTAGGATCGATCCTCTTAACCTTGACATTATTCAGGATGGGTCCTTCCTAAGCTTGGAAACCTTTGACATTTGACACTTTGACATTGTTAAATATGACATCCTTGACATTCGAAAAATTTGACACCTTTGGCATTTGACATCGTCAAACTTGAAATTTCGACATTAAAACACCTAACATTCAAACACACTTGGAAAACACTTGGCACTTGTCTTTGGTTCTTTCGTCATGTTACTAGTTTTTTAGCAATGTCCTGACAACGGGGTTTAGAGAAGCAACAACGTGTCATGATGATTGTCTTCTCATGTCTTTTTGGCAGTCATGTTGCTAGTTCCTCAAGGATGTCCTCGCGATAGGATTTAGAGGAGCAACAATGTTTCATGACTTGTCTTTCTTGTCTTTTTATGCTTGTGGTTGGTTATGACAAAAATACTAGGGCAATTGCACTCTTGGTATGAGTCATGATCATCGTTGTCTGTGATGCTTGTCTCATGTGATGGTACGACCTTGCACACCTTGATCTATGACATATCATGGTGTTTGTTGGCCATTACAATAATATGCCCAATGATGATTAAGAGCAATAATTATTAAAGTCCTATGGTAATATGTTGAAGGATTTGGTCTCTATGCTAACATTCATTTCCTTCTATCTTGTCATCCCGTCTTGTCCATCTCACGATGATATCCTGTGACATACAAAAATAAAAGTGCATACATGATCATATATGCGTTGCATTAGGTCCACATATATATATATATATATATCATTTATATCATTCAAATCATATACACTACATCACATCATTCAAATAAACACATTATGCATATCATCATCATCCATGGCATATCATCATCATGACATATACATAAACATCACATCATAAATAACCATCATAAATACATACATGACATGGAATATAAATAACATCATCATCATAGGAATCATAAAGGCATAAGTCACATAGGAATCACATGATAATCATAACTGCATCATCATAATAACCATCACATAAACATACATCATAATGCATAAATCATATCACATCACATAACACATATATAGGCCGCATCAAAATTGCATCATATATATAAGCTCAAAAACATTGTCACAGGATAGAGTCATGATATATCCCAAAAAATACGAGCCCATAGGCTCGATGGTCAAAATATAAATGTCATAACATATGTGTCTACAGTGTCCTAAATCAAGATAATAAATAGCAGGGCTATGATGTGCTCTCCTCATCCCCTCGAGGAGAAGATTTGGGAGACTGATGCTCTGTCAGGGGAACATATGCCATCATGGTAATTGTCACTTGTTCTTGTGATGTTGAAGGATCTATCACCATGGCCTGTACCTGTGACAATGATGGAATGGCTATTGAAGGCTGCGCTAATACTAAAGCTGGCGGATCTACCACAAGAGGTTGGATGTGTGTGGACCTATGCTATGATCCCGATGACCTGTGATTGTGCCCTAACCTGTTACTCGAGGCATGTCTGTGGGAGTAACTAGACTTGTGCCTTGATGTGTGCCCTAAGGAAGTAGACCCCCCTACACTGCTCTGACTCCGACTACCACTGCCACTCCCTGATCTACTACTGCTGCCTGTCCTCGTTTGTGTCCGCGTTAGCGTAGGGTCCCTCATCTCGGGTGGCACTTCCTGCTCATATAATAGCCTATATCGTCCAAGCCGTGCAATAACCCTGGAAAACTCCCGTGCCATGTCTGTGGATGGTCCCGTGCATAAGCGTGCAAACTTTGTGCACCAATGGGCTACCTCCTGTTGTCGGATCACTTCCTGATCTTGCTCTACCCTCGTCACCTCTAGCTTAGCCTGCAAAGCCCAAACTTGTGTTGTGCTCTCATCTAATCGCGTTGTAAATATGCCACTCTCTGATCTGTTGTCGTGTCATGTGGCAATGGTGATCTAGACGGTATCTCCTCCTCCCCCTCGACCATCCTCCACCTCAATAACCACTCATCCTCATCAATGGCATCATCATCATCCTTGACATCATCATCCTCTCTCGTGTCCTCTCCTCCAACTCCCTCATCCCGTGGCATCTCAACCTCCATCTCCACCTCTTGTCTGGCATCCTCCTCTACCACATGCTCCTCCTGTCTCTCCCCCTCCTCCTCTACCACATGCTCCTCCCGTCTCTCTTCCTCCTGCTTCTGCCTCAACTCCTCTCTCTCCTCCTCCTCTCCTGCCTCTAGGATAACATCCAATGACACTCTTGCCACACGCTGTCGTACCCTCCTGGCCTACCTCCCACCATCTCTCCTCTGCCTCCTACCGTCCCCTCCATCATCTCCATCATCTTTGTCTCTCCCTCCATCCCTGCCTCCATCTCCGCCTCCGTCTCTCCCTCAACCTCTGCCTCTGTGGACACCTCGAGGCACACGCAGTATAACTGATCTCCTGTCAATCGGTGTTGGCCCATCCAAATTTGTCAATGACACAGGATGATGAGTTTTCCACCATAAATAATAATCAATAGTAGTCCCTAGATCTGCAATCCCATCCCTCCATCCCCACTGCTGCACTGCTAGCCCATCAATCTGCTGCTCTGTAATGGTACAGATATAGGTGGACCCCAAGCTAACTCTCTAAACGATCTGGAATACTCAACTGTGCCTACTAGAACACCTTGCTACTCACCAAATTGTCGTAACACTCTCTGTGGCAGGTACATCTCAATGATCAACTGACTCTGCACCGTCCTGTTAATCAAATATTAAAACTATCTACATAAACTGAGGTGATCATCCTCACCCTCCCACTGCCCGTAGTCTCTGTATGGCCTCCAAATGAATGATATCATGGTATCGATCTGATGCCACCACCAACTTGTCTCCCCAACTCTAGTCTATTGTAAGGCACTGGCATAATAGTAAACATATGGCATGCCATCTACCAGCTGTAGTCTTTGGATTAGAGGTCGAAAGATAGCAACATGCTCCCATGCCCAAATCATCAAGAGCATCGTTTTGCACCTAATGCTCTGTGCTCTCCCGTAGGCCACCTCGTGGAGCTGATGATATAGCATACCAAGGAAGCAAGGTCCCCAAGCATAAACGGTCCTATCCCATCTCATCCCAACCAGAACATCTCTCCATCCAATGGGAAATTCGTGTCCTTAGCAGTTCGAAATTAGTACCTCGCCGATAAGTGTCGCCAATAAAACATCAAATCACCCATAGTGCTCCACCATAAACTCCCAATAGATCTCATATCCCTCGATCCCTAGTCCTGCACCTTGATCATGATAATAGGCTATAAAATTTTGATAACCGTGCTGTGGGTTGTAGACTATCTGCTCCCCTCAGATTGATAAGTGTAGAATATGGTATACGTCCTCGAGAGTCATAGTAGCCTCTCCTATCAGCAAGTGGAAAGAGCATGTCTCTGAATGCCATCTCTCACATCAATTGAGACCTAGCTACATCAATTGTCATCGCTCCCTGCCATTCTGCTGGTCTCAGAATCTGTAGGTCAATGGTCTGCTCTCGCACATATAAATAGGCGCTAACTGTCTCTGCACATGGAAAAATAACACGTCAATACCTTAGGGAAAATCATCATTATCATGTGGTTAACTCAAAAACATTCAAAATTTGAAATTAAAAAGTCAACCGTTGGTCAAAGTCAAAGTCAAATGCATCGCATTAACTACAGTTGTGTCATGAAAAGGTGTTTGCGTTGTTCCGTACTTCAATTGCATTTCAATTTGGCGATTGTGTCATTCTAACTCACGCTTGCATCACAATAGTGCACTTGCGTCGTGACTTCTCGCATATGCGTCATTTAGTTCAAATGTGTCATTTTCTTTTGCAAATGCGTCACAACTTGACAAATGCGGCGATACACCTTTCGATTGCAGTGCAATTTTGCGAATGCGTCACACTTTCTTGCGAATGTGTCACACCTATTTGTCCTATCCTAATAACCCTTTGTGTTTGCATTGCGACATATCAAATGTGTCGAACGCGAACATGAATGCGGCTTACACGCACACACATGCGTCGTAGTGCATTCATTCTTGGCCCTAAAACCCTAAAATTTGCACGTAAAACAATAAAATCACAAAGCGAGTTAGGGGTACATATTGCTAGCTTTGAGCCCTCTAGCCCCTGTAAGTTTGCACGATCTCCCCGCGATGCTCAGTCACTGGAATCACCATCGTCACTAAGGTCCTCCTCGCTTTGAGCTCTCAAAATTACTAAGGTAAAAAGTGAAAATGAATTGACTTTTACCCCATTTTCAACCTATTTATAAAGAAAAAATGGCATTTGTCAAACCTTTTATTGCTGGAGGCTCCTTTGATCAACTTTGACCACCCTTTTGGTTGTCTTACACTCCTCGAAATTAGAAATTGTCTGCGCCATTGTTGTTTTGGTCATTACATTGACTTATCGGGACACTTTCCAAATTTTTATGTCGCTGGCCCAAAATTTGAAAATTTTCCCAAGGGGGCATAGGTACCCGTACCTTTTCTAGGGCATGACTTTGATTTATTTTCTTTTCCACAATGCGACAGGCTGCATTATGACAAAGAGGGGCAAAATGTAGACACATAAAAATGACCTAGGCCTGCAAGCTCTATTTTTCCATCTTTTCTTCCTAGCATAATTAAGACATTTTAATTAGGTCCTTGGTCCATTTCTGACTATTAATTAAATAATTCATAATTATTTAATTAATTCATCTCCTTTTATTCCTCCTAATTATTAAATAGATAAATTTTATTTATTTATTTAATACGTCTCTAATCATCTAAAGTCTTCTTATAATTAAATACATTTCTTAATTTATTTAATTATACTTGTCCATTATGTCTTCCTGATTATTAAATAAATAGATTTTATTTATTTATTTAATATGTCACTAATTCTGAAAGTATTCTCATAATTAAATAGATTCTTTAATTTATTTAATTATTGGTCACCCTTTTTAATTAAATAATTATTTTAATTATTTAATTGTCTCATTTGACATTTCCCTCTTTTAATAAATAATTAAAATTAATTATTTACTAGCATGTGGTCTCACCTTTTCAATTAAAATCAAATTTTAATTCAAAATAGTATTTTTCCTCAAAAATCAAATTAATTTCTATTATTAGTTGATTTTCCAGCCACCTCTTTTTTTGTGTCAATCTTATCTCTTGTCACATGCATTTTCAACCCTTGATTTGATTTTCTAAAAATCAATCCTATCCATTCATTTTGAATTTGACCTAATGTTGCCCTAACCCTAACTGTGGGCTGTCAAATTAAATCCATTGATTTTAGGGCACTTGTCTATCTTCAATCTTGGCCATTCACTCAAAATTGCATTTTCTATAAAATGGCAATTTTGGTCTCATTTTGTCACCTCATGCTATCTAGATCTCATGCAATCTTGTCTTTGTCATATTGCACTCTTGTCATACTCTTGCAATCTTGTCATACTCTTGCATTATTGCCATTTGTCATAGGCATACTAGCATTTCATTTGGCATAATTTAGACATAGTTTTCATGTTTACTAGTTGCACATTAGCATAGTATTTGCATATTGCCATCTTAAATCCTTCAACATTTGCTTAGGGCTTGTCATTATCAACATATTTCTCATCATAAATCTGAGGGCAACATCATATTTGCAGCAAGTTGAGGTGTAATGGAGGTCAGCCATGGAGATTGAAGACATTTGCTCAAATCTTTCATTTTGTTTTCATGTTTCTCCTTTGCACTTCATTATTACTTTGGGTTTTTGTGTGTATGCACTAGATCTGCTAACCCTAGGAAAATTCCCTTAGTTACAACCTAAATTATGCACAAAATGAACATGATGCAAGTTAAGTTACCATGATTCTATGCTATAAATGATCTAATTATGCAATTTCTAAGCTAATCTAAGCTAATTTAAGCTAAAATGATGTTAAAAGATGAAAACCCTAATTTATTTACAAACCAAGATAGATGCATCGAAGCCATTAATCAAAGCTTGAAGCTATTGTGCAACTAAAAAAAACTAAATGTGTGCAAATTGAGAGTATGGATGTGAGAAAATTCAACAACATGACTTTGCAATAAAAGATGGATCCATTTGTCTCCAAATAGTGACCTATTTATAGGAGAGTAAATGAAGAATGGATGGTTGAGATCAAAAAGCTTAATCAACAGTTCAGGATAAAAGAAATGAGAGACATGGATCATGGATTCTCATCAACGGATGAGAATGAAAGATGAAGATTAATCAAAGACTCACAATTATCTCAAACACACACACTTTTGACCTACTCACACAGGTCAAAGGTAACTTGCTGGAAAGGTAAGAGGGTTAACTTGCTTTTGAAGTTAAGTGAGTTGATTGGAGGAGAGGGAATATTCCTTATAATATTCCATTAGGGTGAGGAAAAAGAGGATTTTACAATTTAAAACAAAGCTTTAATTGTGCAAAAAGGATAAAGAATATTCCATGGAAATATTCCCTTTGATTAGAGGAATAATTAGTTTAATTGCTAATTAAACAAAGTTTAATTTATGCAATTAGGGGATTAGAAGAATTAAGAGATATTTATTAAATTAGATGATTTAATAAATAGGGGAGGGGTAAAATGATATTTAATTAAATAGGATAAGGTTATTTAATTAAATAAGATGACCTAGGAGATTAAATTAAATATTTTGATTTATTTAATTTAACTAGGATAAAATGTTAGTGTGAAAAGAGATGAATTAACCCAATTTAATCAATTAGGCCAAATAGATGAAAATGACACAATTAATGAATTAGCTAGGCTAATTGAATCAATTAAGTTAAAAAAGGATATATAAAGAGGAAACGATGTTAATAAATCCAATTCAAGTGTATGAAATTGATTAGGAAATTTATTAGTGTCTATAATTGTTACTATTTGGAATATAATTGTTGCTTCTTTTAATCATTTGCTATTATATGATTTTTGTTATCTTTGTGAATGAGAATTTGCACCTAGCTAACAATAGACAAAACAAACAATGTTAGTCACATCAGAAAGTAAAAATAACCATATTCCCTATGAAATTCTTGATCATACAAAGATAAGAAAACATGAAACAAAGCAATAACAATCAAATAAAAAGCATGTAAACCTATCCAAGTAAATGAAACCTCCATCCCATAGGGGGATTGGTGTCACTTTGATGTGGAAAGTGGCCTTTTCCCAATCCCTTGTGATAAGATCCAAGATACTTTGATGTGAAGATGACTTTGATGCAAAGAGATAGTGAAATCCAAGCTAAAATGACATGAGAAGCAAGTGATTGATGAGCAAAATGAGTAGAGTAACAATGCATGAAGTTGTGGATGCAAATGGATTTGATAAATTCCAATTTCCCTCAAAGATAATGATAGAAATTGGATGAAAATGTGTAGCATAACCTTACATGAAAAGATTTATCCTTTTCCCATAGAAGTGCCTTCAATTTATAGGAAGCAAGGGTTAGAAAAAGGGTGAAAAATAAGCAATGTGGGACTAAATGGAGGATCATTAGCCTTGTGACAAGTGTCACAAGGCTAAGAGAGGTGATGGGGATATGTGCCAAAACATGTGTGTGCAAATTTTGGGAAGAGGGCATGTAAGAGGAAGTAAAGACTTGTGTAAGAGGAAGTAAAGGCTTGTGTAAGAGCCATTAAGGCTTATGTAAGAGCCATCAAGGTTTGGTGTAAGAGCCATTAAGGATTATGTAAGAGTCATCAAGGCTTGGTGTAAGAGCCATTAAGGATTATGTAAGAGCCATTAAGGATTATGTAAGAGCCATTAAAGCTTGGTGTAAGAGCCATTGGCTTGGTGTAAGAGACATTAAGGCTTATGTAAGAGCCATTAAAGCTTGGTGTAAGATCCATTAAGAATTAGTGTAAGAGCCATTAAGGCTTATGTAAGAGCCATTAAGGCTTGGTGTAAGAGAAGTGAATGCTTCTCTAAGAGACATGATGGCTTATAAGAGCATTTAAGCTTTAAGGAGAGAAAGTCAATGAGGGGAGTAAATAGAAGAATATTCCATGAGAATATTCTTTTGTGAGGAAAATATCCATTAATTAATTTAAATAAGTTAATTTCATGTGCAAGTGGGTTAGTGAATCATAGGATTATTTAACCTTGGTGGGATTAAAAGCTAGAGGATTTGCTAATGAAGATTAGCAGGTGATTTAATGTTAATTAATCTATAATTAATTAATCTTAGGTGGCTTAGGGGTTTGGAAGAATATGACATTTAATTAAATAATTAGATTTATTTAATCAAATGAGAAGACATGGGGATTTTAATTAAATGATTTGCATTATTCAATTAAATGGGATGAGAATTAGTGAGAAGAGGATGAATTAACCTAATAAATTTAATTATTTGATTAATAGGAGAAAGTGATGAATTTAATTAAACAATGTAGATTAATGAATTAATTAATTAGAACAGAGTTGAGTTAGGAAGAAATGATGTTAGTAATCATATTCAGATGTGTAATATCGATCATGACTATTTATGTGTCTACAATCTTCAACTTAATCGATGCACATTAACAACCTTTAATCACTACACCATAATTATATATTATTCATTGCATTTTTTTGATATCTTCACACACCTTAATATAGGTGATTAATATGTATACATTCCTTAGTCTTAGGCACCAATAATGATTAGCTAGTATAGATTTTGTCCCCTTCCACAATAAACCACAACATGCTCAAACTTTTGCTAAAAAAATTTCCTATGTTTTTACCCACAAGTGAATAAACCATGTTGTCATAATATAGAAAATATTTTTTTTTTCTAAAATAAAGATAACGCCCTGTGGACACGAAAAAAGTATCAGCCTTGAAACTGCCTTTTACAGAACTGGAAACCTTATTTTTAAGCTTTTGTTTGGTGCCATTACCTATCTGTATCAGTTAGTTGAGTTTCTGTAACATGCATTTCATCAAATATAGCTTAATTTGGCTCATTTCATGCATTGCTTAATTTAAAATTTGCATTCCCACATTGTTGCATAGCATAATCAGTCAATTATCATCCAAAAATTGATTTCCTTTTAGCCCTTTACATTGCATTTTGAATTTGCATAGATTGTTATTCAAACATGTTAGTATCTATCCTTTCCAAGTTTGCAAAGTGAAAGTTAGTTAATAATAATGTTAGTCATTCATACAATGCATTCCCTAGTTATGATAGTCTCTTAGTACAAGAGAGTGAAAATGCAAACGTTTGTCTTCAACTTACACCCCCTCCTATCTCTCCTATTTGTGAGGATGATGTGTTAGAAGAGAATATAAACATAGATAACCATGATGATCATAATTGTACTTCTCTCGATACCTCTCCTTTAAGTGACGAAGGTATCTTGGCAAAATAAGGTACAATCATTGAGAATCATGAAGGTCTTGTTTATTCTTCTCCTCATTCCCCTTGGGAAGATAGTATAACAATACAAGATGAATTAATTTCCACCACTTTACCTAGTCTCCATTCATCTCCCAACACCTCCCCTACTTGTGCAAATTCTTTAGTGAATAAGAATACAATTGTGAATGATCATCCAATGATTGAGAGTTATAGCGTTATTTCTCTCCTTCCTAATGTTCCTAACATTTGGAAGGGTCTATTTGAGCATGAGGATCTAATCATTGACACACATGAAAACCATAATTGTCCTTCCCCTAATATATCTCCTATTGGTGAAGAAGATATTATGGTGTTACACGATCCAATCGATCATAATCATGAGAATCTTATGTAGGAAAACATTATAGAACAAGAAAATTCAACCATGGATAGCTCCCTTAATTACGACGATGACATTTTGGAAGAACCAATCCTTGAATGTCAAGACCATTTGGATTATTTTTCTCCTAAAAACTCTCTTCCTAGGGAGACTATTTTGATGCAAGAAAATTATGAGTCTTCCTTAGATGATAACAAACATGTGATTCTAGATTTCCCTTTATTAGGGATACATCAAACCAAGACCGTTGAGGTTATGCATGTACAAGTGTCCTTTAGATCCCCTTGATCAATGAACATCATACATACCCCGTAGGACATCCTAAGAATCTTCTAATTCTTTATCCACCATCACACAAGCAACAAACTCAAAACTAACCCGAACTCTTCCTTTACCCATCTAAGAATAACATTTCATACCAACCAAGTTACAATGACATTGCTTACATATATAACAAAGTATATACAATAAAAGAAAATCCAAAACCTGAATCTTATGAAACAACAAGGAAAAGGATGTGATGTTGTAGAAAAAGGTATCCATGCCCCTCTAGAGCCTAAAACACAAGCATTGAATCATGATCTTGGTGATTGTACTTTCATAGAAATCAACCCCTCCAACAAACCTTCACTCAACATCAATACTATCACATAAGATTCTTCCAAGAAAACTCTAACCGTAGTACATCCTAAACTGATAGACATCTCATTAAATATATATTAAGCCAAAACTTTGTTTACTTACCAAAATAAATAACATTAGTTGCTACTCCTTTCCATGTAATAGTTGTAGGATTATAACATACTTACTATTACATGTTTTACATTCATCGCAGGGAGCAACACATCATCATCCATTTCAGACTCACTTTTGTCTTGCACTCAGTGGGGGCAAGGGGTTAAGTAGCCTTGTCCTTGTTGGAATATGTGCCTCAATCCTTACTAACATGGAACTCCTGAAGGGAAAAGTCACTGTGACACTGTTCATGTCTGGGCGACAAAACTATTGTAAATCTGCTTGATAGGTTCATGTCGCCAAGACAGAATTGATGTCTTGCCGAAAAGACTATCACTATGACTCTCTGTGTTCGACGTGACCTTTTGTCGAATGGAGAACCTTCAGGCAATTGTTTGATCTTATCAGGCTGACTCATAGGTGTTGGGGAGAAGTCCCAGCGAATGGTGTAAGTCTCGCTGACGTTGGGCTAACACAAGGTTCATCGGGGAGAGGTCTCAACGAAACCAGAAAGTCTTGCCGACAGGAGTATTCTCGTGGTGCCTTCGCGGTGACAAAAGACTTCACTGAGAAGTCTTGGCGATTTGGATAAGTCACGTCGACAGTCTTCAGGTTAACTTTGGGTGCTCAGAGAAACGTCTTGGCGAAGGGCTTAAGTCTTGCTGACTCGGTAAGACTTGGTAATGCTCGATGAAAGGTCCCAGCGATGAAGAGCAGTCTTGCCGACTCGGTAAGACATGATGGAGCTCGATGAAATGTCACGGTGAAAGACATGAGTCTTGCTGACAGTATGTGACATTCGGGGTGACATGGGATGTTTGCTATGACATCCCGGTGAAAACAGTAGATCGTTCGATGGAAGCTTTGTCTGTCGGTATGACATCTCACCGAAGAGTGATAGTCATGCCGAATGGATCACGCTGGCATGAATTGAAGATTTTGATATGAGGTCTTGGCAAGATCGGTATGTCTTGCCGATGATTTCTTTGAGTTTGATATGACTTGTTCCATTCGATTTGAGTCTCGCCATAAGGGAAACTCTTGCTGATAGGAACAAAATGGACATCGATGGATTCGGTATGACATGTGACACTCGCTATGTTGTCCTACCGACTGTTGAAACTTATGCCGATACCATTATGAATCTTTTGAGCATTAGGGAGACACTTCCCGTGTCTCACCGACATGCGAACCCAGTTGAATGCTTCTCTGACCATTTGACTTTCATATGTGGCATCTCGTGGACCAATCAAAGGAAGCAAAACTCAATGATTAGCTGTTGGATTTTTTGTACAACTGCAATGCTGGAGGTGAACAGCATGTAGGGAAAAATCAAAACTCGAAAGGAAACTGTCTATGGTTGGCAATGGAAGATAAGGATGCACAAAAGGAAAATCATAATGTGTTAAATAAAAGTAGAACATTTCTGATTTGTGTGAGATAGTGAGTTCAATCGATATTGATGAGAGCATGGTCTGTAACTGATGAAAAGTGAGTAAAGCTACTGTGACTAATACTAGAGGGTTGTCTTTCTGATTGTATGTAATTTGTTATTACTGAAATACAAAGAGATTCAACTTGGTGTGGTGGGTTTTTTCCCGATAGGGTTTTCCCACGTAAATCTGTTGTTCAGTTGTCTTTGTGTATTTGTTCTGTTTCTATTAATCTTTCATGTGTGTCTTAATTGGTTTGTAATTTGAAAATTAAAAGCCCTACATTGCATTCTTCCCTGTGGATTTGATGTTAGGAAAGTGTTTCTGCACCTCTGCTTTCCCTACAAGTGGTATCAGAGCCTAACCAGTTGTACTATCCTTGTGAGTGGGTTGGGTTTTTTGTGTCAATCCTTTTCCAGTGGGAGTTTGGTAGAGGTTTGTTAATTTAATTATAGATTAAGATGGAAAGCACATCCGGGAAGATGGAAATAGAGAAATTCAATGGTAGCAACTTTGAGTTGTGGAAACTCAAAATGGAAGATTTGTTAGTAGACCAAGATCTTTGGACTGCTGTGTCTAGAACAATGCCTCAACGAATGAAGCAAGAGGATTGGGACTTGGCAGATAGAAAAAAAAGGGCTGATAAGGCTCTGTTTAGCTGACTCTGTTCTTCTGAACGTGCATGAATAAAAGACTGCAACCTCTTTGTGGACAAGACTTGGTGCTATTTATCAGGGCAAGTCCTTGGTGAACAAGCTATTCTTGAGGAAGAAGCTGTACAACTTGAAGATGCTAGATGGAGTTGGTGTTGCTGATCACTTGAATGCTTTGAATATGTTGATTGCTCAGTTAGCATCTATTGGTGTGAAGATAGAAGAAGAAGATCGCTGCATGCTACTGTTATGTTCTTTGCCTGATTCGTGGGATCATCTGGTGATGGCTATTGGGAGTACAACATCCACATTCAAGATACAAGATGTTGTTGGTTCTCTGTTATCAGAAGAAATGAGAAGGAAATATTCTGAGATGGCAAAGGAGGATCTGGCTGTTAGAGGTAGATCAAAGGAGAAAGGCAAGAAGAAGGACAAGAAGTCCAGATCGAAATCAGAAGGGAGATCAAAGTCTCCTGGCAAGAAGTCCAAGGTGAAATGCTGGAATTGTGGGCAACCTGGTCATGTCTGAAAGGACTGCAAGGAGGAGAAAAAGAAGAAGAAGAACTCTTCTGGCAATGATTCTTCTCAAAGTGATGCAGATGCCTTCATTGCAACTTTGGCTACACGGGCATCAGATGATGTCTGGCTGATTGATTTTGGAGCATCTTTCCACATGACATCTCATAGAGACTGGTTCATGAAGTATGAAGAATACAATGGTGGAAAGGTGTACTTGGAAAGTGATTCATCTTTGGAAATTGTTGGCCGTGGAAGAGTCAAATTCAATTCCTTGATGGAAGAGTGAAGGGAATCAATGATGTGATGCATATACCAGGTCTGGCTCGAAACCTACTTTCTGTAAGTAGCTGAATGATATTGGAGTTTAGGTCATGTTCTCTAGAAATGGCTGCAAGATGACTAGAGGCTCTATGGTGCTAGCTAGGGGTGCTCGAATTGGTACCTTGTACAAGCCGGATGCATAAGCTATTCAATGCAATAGTGTCTCTGTGAAGTCACATAAAGCTACTCATGAGGGAAACATTCCTGATGGAGTAAACACCATGGAGGTTAAACTTCCAACAGAGAAGACTATGCTTTGGCATCATAGGCTAGGCCACATTGGTGAGAAAGGTTTAAAAACCTTGAAAAATAAAAACCTGGTAGAAGGGCTTGAAGATTTTAACCTTGAGTTTGAATTTTGTGAACATTGCATATATGGAAAGCAACATCGTGTTTCATTTTATTCCAGTCCTCACAAATCTTCTGGTTTGCTTGATTATATTCATTTTGATGTTTTTGGTCCAGTAAATGTTCCTTCTTTGTCTAAATCAAGATACTATGTGTCATTTATTGATGACTATTCAAGAGAACATTTATATATTTTGAAAATAGAAGTCGAAAGTCGGTCGATTTAAGGAATTTAAAACCTTGTAGAAAATTAGACTGGTAGAAAAATAAAAATTTTAAGGATTGACAATGGTGGTGAGTTTTGTTCAGATGAATTGAAAAGGTATTGTAAGGATCATGGGATTAAAAGACAATAAGACTACACCTTACACTCCACAACAAAATGGAGTTGCTGAAAGGTTCAACAAGATAGTAATGGAAAGAGCACGAAGTATGCTGAGCAGTGCTGGCTTGGAGGAGAAGTTTTGGGTTGAAGCAGTCTCTATAGCATGTTACTTGGTAAATCGCTCTCCTAACTCTACTCTTGTTGAGAAGACACCCTTGGAAGCATGGTCTGGAAAGAAGCCCTCTCTGAGACATATTTGTGTCTTTGGCTGTGAGGCATATGCATATGTGCCATTTGAAAAAAGATCTAAGTTGGGAAACAAAGCTGTAAAGTGTATTTTTATTGGCTATAGTGCTGGCATAAAAGGATACAAGCTTTGGAATCCTGAGACTAAGAAGGTTTTGTACAAAAAAGTGTTATTTTTCATGAGCTAAAGCCTTCTACATCAGTCTGTGATGAGAGGAAATCGAAATAGAAAAGGATGTAGCGGCAATTCCACTCCGGAGCACCCGGATAAAGAAGGGTGAAAAATCAAAATACTGATACTAAGGAGGCTCAAGAAAAAGTAGTTAAGAAAGTTGATGAGATGAAGAGGAACCACCTCAATACTCACCTTGTGAGGAGGTCCAGCTCATGAAAAGCAACACAGAAGGTATGTGGGTTTTCTTTAATTCCGATCTACTTGTGCCTATGCTTTAATTTCTATGGCCGATGAACCTAGAATTTGTGAAGAAGGCATTTAGATATGCAAACTCTTAGTTGGAAGCCATGAATGAAGAAATGACATCATTAGAAAGGAATGATGCTGGAGTTTGGTGCCATTACCTAAAGCCCGAGAAAAGTTGTGAAATTTTGCAAATGGGTGTTCAAAAAGAAAATAGGTGCGGACGTGATTATTAGCAGAAAAATATAAAGCAAAGGGAATTTTACAGTTCACGAAAGGTTATTCAGGGTAAGGGGAATTGATTATGGAGAAATCTTTTCTCCTATAGCTAAGCTGAAATTTATTAGATTTCTTTTGTCACTTGCAGCAGTATGACTTAGAAATTGAAGCCCCGGATATGGATGTAGAAGACAACATTTCTTCATGAGTGATCTTGAAAGAAAGAAATTTATATGTCAGCGAGGAGCACTTTGTGGGAAAAAGGTAAAGAGAAAAATTAGTGCGCAAGTTAAAGAAATCTTTGTATGGTTAAAATAGTCCCCTAGAATGTGGTACCAAAAGTTTGACACATTTGTTTTGTCATTGGGATTTGTAAGATCAAAATGTGATCATTGTGTGTATTACAAAGCTGAAAGTGATCAAGTCCTTATTATTGCACTCTATGTTGATGATATGTTGTTCATAGGCAATAGTAAGCTAATGATTTCTAATCTTAAGTCTCACTTGTTTGAAAAGTTTAAAATGAAAGATCTTGGTGCAGGGGTATATTCTGAGGGAATGGAAATAACTAGGGATAGGAAGAATAGAAAGCTTTTGGCTCGTCCGGAGTAAAATTATGTCAAAATTTGTTTTGGAGATTTTTGTATGGTGATTGTAAACAACTAGTTGTTCGATTATCACGAGGGAATGAAGCTATCACGGTGAGGATTGTCAAAACCTCCTTTTGAGATGGAGGACATGACGGTGTGCCTTAATGCAAGTCTGGAGTTAGTAGTCTCATGTATGCAATGAATGCGGCAAAAGGCTGAGCCGGTGGGAGTTCTTAGTCAGTTTATGGCTAATCCAGGAAGGACACATTAGGCTGTTGTAAAGAGAGTTTTCAGATATTTGAAGGGCATTTCAGAGTTTGCTTTGTGTTACCATGGGAACTTGGTTGAATCACAGAGGACTCTCGGTATTCGAGGCTATGTGGATTCTAATTGGGTAGGGGACATTGGCAATGAAGATCCGCAGTGGATATATTTTCATGATGAATGGTGGTGCGATTAAGTTAAAGGATGAGCAAAATGACAGGCATGATACAAGCTTTGTCCACAGCAGTGCAGAATACATGAAACGCAACACACATGCAGTAAAGAAATCTAGTTAAAGCGTTTGTGTGTTCCACAACATTGGTTTTTATGTAGGAAAGATTACTATCTGTGGCCAGTCCGAGTGCTATATGTTTGGCAAAAGAATCCACTTTCCATGCCGGGAAGAAATATAGATGTCTGATTATCACTTTGTCTGGCGAGATATGGTGGAGGATGGGAAGAGTCTCTTTGCGGAGAAAGTGGATACTCACGGTGAATGTTGCACATGCATTGATGAAGCGCACAGCGAGCCTGAGACAAAGTTGGTGTGGTGTGCGGTTCGATGGAGCCTCTTATGGGTGTACATGCTCTAGATTAATGCATTAAGATCTTTTGTCAAGTAGGGCTTATTGGAATATGTGCCTCAATCCTTGCCGACATGGAACTCACGAAGGAAAAGTCGTTGTGACACTATTCATGTCTAGGTGACAAGAAGCGTTAAATCGCTTGATAGGTTCATATCACCAGAATGAAGTCAATCTTGCCGAAAAGAATATTGTTGTGACTCTCTGTGTTCGGCGTGACCTTTTGTCGAATGGAGAACCTTCGGGCGACTGTTTGATCTTATCGGGTTGACTCATAGGTGTCGGGGAGAAGTCCCAGCGAATGGTGTAAGTCTCGCCGACGTCGGGCTAACACAAGGTTCATCGAGGAGAGGTCTCAACGAAACCGGAAAGTCTCGCCGACGGGAGTATTCTCGTGGTGCCTTCGCAGTGACAAAAGACTTCGCTGAGAAGTCTTGGCGATTTGGATAAGTCACACTGACAGTCTTCGAGTTAACTTTGGGCGCTCGGAGAAACGTCTTGGCAAAGGGATTAAGTCTTGCCGACTCGGTAAGACTTGATAATGCTCGATGAAAGGTCCCAACGATGAAGGAAAGTCTCGCCGACTCGGTAAGACATGATGGATCTCGATGAAAGGTCACGGTGAAAGACATGAGTCATAGCGACAATATGTGACGATGAGGGTGACATAGGATGTTAAACTACTTATGACATCGATGAAAGCGATGAACCGTCGATGGAAGCTTTGTCTGTCGGTATGACATCTCACCAAAGAGTGATAGTCATGTCGAATAGCTCATGCCGACATGACTTGAAGATTTCGCTATGAGGTCTTGGCGAGATCGGTATGTCTTGCTGATGGTTTCTCTGAGTTCGATATGACTTGTTCCATTTGATTTGAGTCTCTCCGATAGGAACGAAATGGACATCGATGGATTTGGTATGACATGTGACACTCGCTATGTTCTCTTGCCGACTGTTGAGACTTATGCCAATACCGTTATGAATCTTTTGAGCATCGGGGAGACACTTTCGTGTCTCACCGACATGCGAACCCAGTTGAATGCTTCTTTGACCGTTTGACTTTCATATGTGGCCTCTCATGGACCAATCAGAGGAAGCAAAACTCAAATGATTGGCTGTTGGATTTTTTGTACAGTTACAACGCTGGAGGTGAACAACATGCAGGGAAAAATCAAAGCTCGAAAGGAAACTGTCTATGGTTGGAAATGGCAGATAAGGATGCATAGAAGGAAAATCAGAATGTGTTAAATAAAAGCAGAACGTTTCTAATTTGTGTGAGATAGTGAGTTCAATCGATATTGACGAGAGCATGGTCTATAATTGATGAACAGTGAGTAAAGCTACTATGACTAATACCAGAGGGTTGTCTTTCTGATTGTATGTAATTTGTTATTACTGAAATACAAAGAGATTCAGCTTGGTGTGGTGGGTTTTTTCCTGATAGGGTTTTCCCACGTAAATCTATTGTTCAGTTGTCTTTGTGTATTTGTTCTATTTCTGTTGATCTTTCATTTGTGTCTTAATTGGTTTGTAATTTGAAAATTAAAAGCCCTGCATTGCATTCTTCCCTGTGGATTTGTTGTTAGGAAAGTGTTTCCGCACCTCTTCTTTCCTTACAATCCTTGTATGTCACTTGTCATTGTCTCTTTTAGCTAGTTGTTAACCTTTCATGAACATATAACAAAAAGCTTGGGATGTGGATGAAATTCCTTTAGTTGGCTCGTACATGACATACCTTATTCATGATGTAGCTTATCAGAAACATATGACTTGGCATCGGGCTTTCTGAATAAGCTCTCATATGTTATTCTACTTTAAAGGAATTGCTCATAGTGTTGGTGTAGCAACCGCTTTAAAGTGGGGGCATACATAGACAACATCTTTTTGCAAATTTCATGGCGTGATTTTTCTTTTTTCTTGTGATGTGTCCTCTTCTTGGTGGTGTCATTGGGTTTGATGTCGTCCAAGAGTGTACAATCAAATGGCATGGCATGATGCAAAGGAGGCATCCCATGGGAAACGATCCGACACCTTGACTTGTCCTCTCTTGGAGACATTAGGCACAATGCTCCCTAAGAAGAAGACCTTACATGAATAAAGAAAAATCCCCTTCAACAAAATCTTTGCATTACAGTCAAAAACATTTACAAAAAGCATTTTCATTGTGGTGCCTTATCAATGTTATTAGGAGGATGAGTTTGGTATGGTTTGTATGATGAGAAGCCGACACATTGGCATGAATTTCTCACTAAACCAATTCTTTGGGACAACTCACCCCATGGATGACCTGATGTTCTGTGGCCCCAGAGTGAGTGCATCTTTGATCCACCTCAATTTTCTTTCCTTTAGTTCTTGTCATTACATGATTGTGTATCTTGTTTTGTTGCATATCATTCACCTTATGTGTGTCCTTTTGTGCTCATGTCGGTTTGACTTAGGATCTTGGGTCCCGGGGGCTTGACCGATGCCCTAATCTTTGTCATTCTTTGTCATCTACATTGGTACGATTGGACCCTTCTTGAATGTCTACTTTAGTGTGAGTTTGAATCAAGTTCATCCTCTCACTAAAGTAGGGGCTAACTATGGACACATAAAAGTATCCCTTTTTCTTTGCTTGATTTGGGAATAATTAATGATAAATTGGACCTAATATCACCTTGGTCTAGTGTTGTGAGGTGTTTTACACATCCACATTAGGTCTTGGACCCTTGCAAATTGAATAAAATGAATGTCTTGTAAAGGTGTTGTAAAGAATTGCAAATGACTTTCACACTTTCCTTGACTTTTATTACTAAGCATTTAAGTCCAATGGTCCTTCCCCCCCACTTTTGAATTAAATATTATTTTAATTCAAAAGTTAGCTTTTCCCTCTTCTTGTATAATTAAATAATTATTTTAATTATTTAATTATTCATTAGCCTTTTCTTTCTATAATTAAATAAATTTTATATTTATTTAATTATTTATCCTTTCTTTATCTCCCCAATTAAATAATTATTTTTTAATTATGTAAATTGTTCTCACTTTTCTTTTTAAATAAATAAAATTAATATTTTATTTATTTCTCCTATGTTGGCCACCTAAATTAAATAATCTTTATTATTTAATTTTCTCCAATAACCTCTTTTTCTGTGCCAATCTTATCTTCCATCTCAAGTCTTTATCTATCCATGTCTTTCTTCTCTCAATTAACTTCCACCCTTGATTAAATTATTTTCTAATTTAATCTTGGCCCTTGATCATGATCCTTATTCTAGCCATTCACTTATCTCACCTCTATAAAAGGAGACCTTTAAACCCTAATTCATTTTTCATTCATTACTCATTTGTCATTCATTATCTCTATCAAGTCAAGCAAGCTAGGGTTTTAACATCTTAAGTCATCAAGATAGCATTCAAGCTCAATTCTAAGGCATTTAAAAACAAGATTCTTCATTCATTGTTGCAGCAATTCAAGATCCATCATCAAGGAAAGTTTCTAATTGCATTGTTTCATGTTTCATTATCTTATTTCATCATTTTGGTTTAATTACCTAAATGAGGTTTGGCCAAGGCAACCCCTAATCCATAACAATCAACATTTTCTTTCTCTTCCTTTGTGTGATTGCAGATTTAGGTGCTTGGATGGATTAGACATGATTGAAGAATAGGTTTCACACTTGTTGGAGTCATTTCCCTTTTGGAAAGGTCAAAATATCCACAAAAAGTCACTTTCAGGCCCGAATTTGGCAATTTCAGAACCAGACACCTGGAGGAACAAAAAGTGTAGACTGAGAGCTACAAATTCCACTTTTGACTATTCAGAAAAATCCAAAGTGGAATAAGTCACCAACAGTGGTGACTTAGTCCCACTGTGCATGTTTGTTAGAGTTTTCTATAGATTTGGATGCACATTTGGCTGAAATAGGTTTTAGAGCAGTTTCCTAGATCTGGGACTAAGTCACCTAGCTTGGCGTAAGTGTCCCAGTTGGCCATAAATTCAAAATTTCTAGAATTTCAGAGACATCTGCAGTCTTCATTCTAGCCTCTATGAGTTTCCAGGTGCACTCTTTCTATTTAGCCTTTCTATCTTGTTTTATATTGCATTCAATCTATCATTCTGCATATCACAACGTGTTTTCAAACATCTTGCATTTCATTAGTTTTGCATTAATAATCAATATCTTTCATTAGTTTACTGCATTTAGGACACCACATTTAGGCATACTTCATTCATCCTTGCATTGATTTTGAGTGTTTACTTGCCCATTTTGGCCCATCTTTCTCCTTTTAGGTGAAAAACCCTAGAAGTGTAAGAAAGCCATTGGGTGCCAAAATCTTTGTATACACATCCACATTTGAAATAAACACTATTCCAAACTTCCATTGCATTTCATTATAATTTTATAATCTTTCCAAAGTATTGATTTCATATTGAATAATCTCAAGTTTTTCATTCATGTTTACAATCTTCCATATAAATGGATACAAGAATACATACATAGTTCTTCTGAGCTTCTGGTAGTAGAAATACATATGGTACAGGTAGTCCCCCTTCCAAATATTTGCCACCAACTGATGAGGAGAAGCATCACTCAAGTGCTTTTCCACCAACCTCAGATTTACTATAGTCCCCTACACATCTACCCAACAATAAGATGACTCTACCCTTCAACGAAGAGATTAGTTTGGTAACCTCATAAAATTCCTTTTCCTTTCCTGAGTATTATGAAGTGTCCTACATTATTACACCCCATCTTATTGTTATTGAGTTACTTTTACCTTCACGGGTAAATAGCATGATGAATGTGAATCATGATTTTGATATGTTTGAAAAAGGAATTAAATATTGAAATAGGTATTAAAGATGTTATTGATTTGAAGGAATAATTATGTTTATATTGATGAAGTACAATGATAGAATATGTATTTCAATATGAATATTCTAATATTTTATGATGAAAGTGGATTTCATGTGAATGTGTAACTATTGTTGCAAATGTGCCAAGTTGGATGCAGGTATTGGTCAACGCCTCTAGAAGGGAGGGAAAGTATCACTCAGGAGAAGTATTTGGTCTGGTAACCCTTAATGAACCTAATTGATCTTACAAACACTCACATTCCAAAATTTTCTACTTGAGTTGGGTTAGTCCATGAATTGGGTAAGTTCCTTTGGTCATAGTCTTGACTTATTGGAATAATTGGGTAGTCATCCTTGATTGAGATAGGTTGTTTCTTTGGATAGAATTATCATGATTGAATCTTTGAGTCTTTGAGCTTTTCGTATAGTTATCTTTACTTTGATTCATATGTACGTTAAATGTATACATACATACATACATACATACATACATACATATATATACATATATACATATATATATATATATAGATTCGTGCATGAGAGCATAAGTATGTGCACATGTATGTAAGTAGAAATACTTACGAGCATACATACATGAGGAATTGATTATATATATGTGTATATATACACACTTAATGTATATGCCCATCGACGAGGATATGAATGTATTTATGTTGATAAGAAATAGTAACATGATATGTGTATGTATAAACGTATTAAAATATATGTGTGATTGATTGTACAAGCGAATGTATATATATATGAGATATATACATATATATATACACATGTCAATATACGTGTATGTGTTGGCATGAAGGAATATCTATACAA
>VDFB02324873.1:6184-43088 GCA_007258455.2 Sequoia sempervirens
GTATGCCTGATCATGAAGAGGTGACGTTCTCCACAATATGTTTGCAGAAACCCTTGTTTCTCCAACTCCAAATGTTCTCAAAGAGAAAAGACAAATTCAAATGATCATCAATCAATGAATTCGATTTTCCTTGAAGAGAAATATATACCTCTCTCAAAAATTCGACCCCTTCAAAAAAACAATTTAAATGCATTTAATAATATAAAATTCGCCTCTTTTGAACTTAGGCAATTTCATTAATAAATGGTGTCATTTTTAAATGAGTAATAAATACTCATTTAATATTAATATTACTCCACTATTATAAAGTATTAAATACTTTATAATTCGCCATTAATTAATATTTTAATATTTCACTTAAAGTGACTTTATAATATAAAGTCATAATAATAATTATTTAATTATTATCAAATGCTCCCTGTGCAGTTTGCTCATCAAGCCAGGTCAAGCTGAGTCGGCTGAGATGACCAAGCCCGAACCCCTGGTGCCACACTTGAGAAATAGTAACCCACGATAACTTCTGACTTACTATAAAATAGTAAGTGCTGAATATCACTTTGTAAGTCTCTGCAAGGGCCCAAACCTGAATCAATTGATGGAGTGATGTCTCGAAACTCTGGATAACTGCCATGGACAACCCTCTAATCAAAATTGTCAGCCTACGAGGGTCAAATTGATAGGCTCACTCCTCAACAAACAATGTTAGCTAAAACGGGGACATTACAAAGCCCAATCGCCTTGCCTTTTTGGTCTTCTCTATTTCCATTGGGGGCGCATATCATTCTGGAAGCATCTAGCGTCCATTCTTGGTTGAAGATCATTGTTTCACAGGCGTTTCGAGCTTCTCATCTATTTGTTTTTATGGCTGCAAATAAACCAGGTTTTTGAATTAAATAGTGTTGCCTTTTTGATTGCATGTTATCATTTCAATATTGTAATCATTCAGAAAGCTAATAAAAATCAGTACCAGTAGTTTAAATTAGGTTGCTCAAGGTTGTATTCTTTATTTTTCTATATTTTAGAACAATTTTATGCAAAATTACACCTATTCGACAAGCAAAAATCAAGAAAAATACAAAACATTCAAAAGCAGCAAGTCGGGGAAAAACCTATTTCCAACTTTTAGCTTGGTGGGGTTGAGAACCCACCGGGTTTCACCTAATGGTATCGAACATGGATTTTTCTGCCATCCTATGCTTTCAATAAATTATTAGCTTTTTGATGCTTTTTTCATGAGTAGAGAACCCATTACCTGTTATTCTACAGGCAGGGAGAGGAACAGGTAGAGTAGACGATTGGTTAGGTCCACCAATTCCAGAAGGTGAGACAGTCTCAGGGATTTTGGGTATACATAGATCCAGTTCGAGTAGTAGTGAGAACAGTGTTACCACACTGATGGCAGGCAGAGAGGTGTTAAAGGAGACACCTAGGGATTTAGGAAAGGAGCATGCTAGAGGTGAGATTCCGGAGACAGAGTTCAAACGGAGGCATGATAACATGATGGACATGATGTCTCAGCTTATGGGCACGATGAGACAGTACACGCCACATCAGCATGTCTTTCAGATAGGGCAATCTAGCAGGACTGTAGGCGTAGAGCAGCCACAGGTTTCAGTGCAGTAGCAATCATCTTTTAGTATTCCTGAGCGTAGGCCTGGACAACCTACTTTTATTGCCAGGGAGGCTACTCCAGCTCCTGAGGTAGAGCAGCAGGGTCATCAGCTAGAGTTTCAGCCACAGCAGGGTACTTCAGTGGCCGATGTGACCAGATTCTTTAGAGAGTATTCGACATTGGCTCCTGAGATCAGGTAGTCTTTGTCTTTTCATGAGTTCATGGATGTGCACAGACCCAAAGGTGGAGGTAGATTTGAGCGCAGAGCTCCACAATACCAGCCACCACCACCACAGGTGAATCGGGATCTTCAGCATGCTGTGAGCAAGATTATCTTGCCCTATTTTGATGGCTCAGATAAGAGTTTAGCGAGGTCTTGGGTACAAAAGTTAGACAATTACCTATCTTTGAGACCTACGTAGGAGGACGAGGCCATCAAATTTGCTACGCTGCATCTTGATGGATTAACACATGACTGGTGGCGTCACAACATGTATACATTGGGTCATCACATGGTTACCACCTATTAGGAGTTCACGAATAGGCTCATAGAGTGTTTTGACAAGAAGGATCCAAAACTTCTGAGAGCTAGCTTAGCTCAAGCAGTCAGGTAGTCTGGATACTTACATCAGTGAATTCCAAAAAGTTGCAGTTATGGTGACGGGTATATCAGAGAGGAGACTTGTCATCTTATTTGTTGAGGGATTGTACGAACCTATGAGATGCTAGGTCAAGGCATTTGATCCCCCTACTCTTCAGGAGGTGATGCAGAAGGTGCGCAGTATGGAACTTGTAGCACCTCGCAGCAAGTTGAATTCCGGCTCATTATCATATTCGAGGCCTAACAAACTGTTTGATAAAAATAGAACATTTGATAAGAAGAGGGATCCACCTGATCCACAGAGAAGAAATGCACCACCTTTTGACAGGGAAACCTTGAATGATCTATGCAAGAAAAAGTTGTGTTTTTGGTGCAAGGTGCCTTATGATGAAAAACATATATGTCCTCTTCATCCTAAAGCGAAAAGTAACCAGATGGAATGGTTTTATGAAGGGGAAGAGCAGTCTGATCTGTCAGACCAGCAAGCTGATTCAGAGCATTTAGATGATGAGAGGTCTGAAAATGATAGTGAAAATGAGGGAGGAAAGAAGTTATAGGAGGCACATTTGACTAGCCTGCAGAGAGATGGATCTTTTAGGCTATGTGGGCTCCTAGCTGGTCAAAAAGTGATTACTCTACTCGACACTGGTGCAACACATAATTTTATAGATGCACGGCTGGTAGAGAGATGAGGTATACAGACAGGAGTTTGAGGGTATTCGGGTTAAGGTAGCTGATGGGTACACCCTCAAATGTGATAGGAGAATACTAGATCTTTTGATGCAACTTAACAACTATGAATTCAAGGCTGAATTTTACGTTGTGAATATGGGAGATACTAATGTGGTACTTGGTATGGATGACTTCATGACTTGGGTGAGTTCACACTCAATCTTCGAGATATGGAGATGAAGTTCAAAGTTAACGAGAAGCCTCATGTGAGAAAAGCAATTAGAGAGAGTAATTTGAGAGTGGTATCATTCAGATGGATGGAGAGGCTCATTCGTCATGATATGGTGGATTGGGCTGTTGAGTGTATGTTGTTACCAGCGCAACAAGAGCAACATAAGATTATCATCCTGACATTCAGGAACTGAGAACTAAACACTCTAAAGTGTTTAGTGATATTCCACCTGGTAGACCCCCAGATAGGGGCATAGAACACATTATTGAGTTGGAGGAGGGCGCAAAGCCCATTATGATCACACCATACAGACATCCGAAACGCCTCAAGGACGAGATAGAGAAAGCAATTAGTGAGTTGTTGGCTATGGGGCATATCAAACCTAGCAAGTCACCCTTTGCTTCATCGGTGGTATTGGTGAAGAAAAAGGATGGGTCACTCAGGATGTGTATAGATTATTGCTAGCTTAATAAGAGGAGAATCAAAAATAGGTACCCTATATCCCGCATAGATGAGCTGATTGATGAGTTGCACGATGCTATCTTCTTTACGAAGATCGACTTGAGGTCTGGGTCCCATCAGATTCGGATGAGGGAGTAGGACATAGAGAAAACCGCCTTTAGATGCCATTGCGGTCACTTCAAGTTCTTGGTTATGCCGTTTGGTTTAACCAACACACCTGCCACCTTTCAGGCTACGATGAACAGAGTTTTCAGTTCTCAGCTGCGGAGATATGTGTTGGTCTTCTTCGATGACATTCTAGTGTATAGTAGGTCATGGGAGGAGCATTTAGCTCACTTGGATACAGTTTTGAGCATTCTGGCTAGGGAGTCCTTGTATGCCAAGGAGTCCAAGTGTGAGCTAGGTATGGCTGAGTTGTTGTATCTTGGGCACATCATCAGTGCCAAGGGAGTTAGTATGGACCCTGAGAAGGTCCGAGCTATAGTAGAGTGGCTAGTACTAGAGAACCTAACCCAACAGAGAGGTTTCATTGGGTTTTGTGCTTTTTACAGGCGGTTTGTTAGTGGGTTCTCTCGACACGCAACACCCCTTACTGATTTGACAAAGAAGGGGGCATTTGTTTGGTCACCACAGGCTCAGAAGTGCTTTGACAGGTTCAAGTTAATTATGACTTCGTGTCCAGTTCTAGCACTACCAGACTTTACGAAGTCTTTTGAGTTGTATTGTGATGCCTCAGGAGAAGGCATTGGTGCCATTTTGATGCAGGAGAGACATCCTATTGATTTCGAGAGTAGGAAGCTTAGGGGGATAGAGAGGGGTTACAACATCTACGACAAGGAAATGTTAGCCATTATGCACGCTTTGGCTAAGTTCAGGCAATATCTGGTGGGCAGTAAATTCAGTGTGCGTACAGACCATAATAGCTTGAAACACTTCCTTGGATAGTGAGACTTAAATGAAAGACAACAAAAGTGGGTCAGCAAATTGCAATCGTATGATTTTGATATCACCTTCATTAAGGGAAAGAAAAATGTTGTAGCTAACACCTTGTCTCACAGACCCCAGTTGAATGCTATGGCACAGATCTCCGAGGACTGGAGGCACAGGATTATTGCAGAGTATGCTAAGAACCAATGGGCTTCTAGCATTGTTGATAGGACAGAGCAGGATAGTAGGTACACCGTTGTGAATGACTTGATCATTTACAAGGGGCGGATTTTTTTGGTTCCAGATTCAGAGTTGAAGGATACAGTTCTAAAAGCCTTTCATGATCTTCCTATGGTGGGCCATCTCGGTTATTTCAAAACATATAAGCTGGTACGGGAACGGTTTACTTGGAAAGGGCTAAAGACTGATGTTCTTCAGTACGTGCAAGAGTGTTCTGTTTGTCAGCAGAACAAATAGGAACACACATATCCTGCTGGATTGCTTCAGCCACTTCCGATACCTGACAAGAAGTGGGAATGTATATCAATGGATTTCATCATGGGCTTGCCAAAAGCCCAAAGGAAAGATTGCATTTACGTAGTTGTTGATCAACTGACAAAATATGCACACTTTTTTCCGATTACTACTACATTCACAGCATTGCAGACTGCAAAGCTCTTCTTCAGAGAAGTATTCAGTTTACATGGTTTGCCTCGGACGATAGTCAGTGATAGAGATAGTCAATTCATGAGCAACTTTTGGCAGAAGTTGTTCAGGCTTTGCGGAACCGAACTAACACCTAGTACCAGCTACCATCCATAGATAGATGGGCAGATGAAGATCGTAAATAAGTGGGTGGAAGGATATCTGCGTAACTATATAGCTGGACAACAGAGGGCTTGAGTGAGGTGGATATACCTCTGTGAGTATTGTTATAACTCTACTCACCACATGACTATATAGATGATGCCCTTTATGGCATTATATGGGTATGAGGCACCCAACCTTTTGGATTTGGTGCTGAGTGACAGCAGAGTGCCCAAGTAAGTGATATGTTGCAGGATCAACAGGATATTATGAGGTCTCTCAAAGACAACATTCAACGGGCATAGAATCAGCAAAAGCAGTATGCTGATCAAAAAAGGGTTGAGCGTTCCTTTGCAGTGGGTGACATGGTGTATCTCATGTTACAACCTTACCGTCAGTCCACTCTGCGGAAGAGTGGTGCAGAGAAGTTGAAACCTTGTTAGTATGGTCCATTCAGAGTTATCAGGCGAGTGGGCGAGGCTGCATATGAGTTGGATTTACCGGTGGATAGCAAGGTTCACAATGTGTTTCACGTTTCTTGCCTGAAGAAGGCGTTGGGTCAGCATGTGATTCCCTCTCCAGTACTGCCACCCCTTGATGATGAGGGGAAATTGATTTTAGTACCTGAGGCCATCCTCAATGTCAGAGAGAGACACTTACAGAGGCGGGTGATCAAGGAATATCTGATAAAGTGGAGAGACTTGCCGGTTGAGGATGCTACATGGGAGTCAAAGGAGATTTTACAGCATTCAGAGCTGAGATTGCTTGAGGACAAGCAATTTCAAGGAGGGCAGACTGTAATGTCCCCTTCCTAAGCAGTTCAGGTGTTTGAGGGGTTAGCCTATCATTTTGACCCTCGTAAGTTGACAGTTGTGTTGAGAGGGTCTTCCTTAGCAGTTATCCAGAGTTTGGGAACATTACTCCATTAGTTGATTCAGGTTTGGGCCTTCACAGTTGCTTACAGAGTGTTATTCAGACACTTACTATTTATACTAAGTCAGGCAGACAGGGGTTACTATTTCTGGCAGGGCACTTGGCTCAGTTGGTCATCTTAGTTTCGACCCAGTTTGGCAGTTGGGTGAGCAAACAATGAATATTTGAGCATTTAATGATATTTGGAGAATTATTAATATTGTGACTTTATATTATAAAGTCAATTAATGAAATATTAAATTATCAATGGAATAATATAAAGTATTTAATACTTTATATTAAAGGGGCGATTATTATTAATGAATGTGTATTCATTAATTATTTAAAAGGGGACGCCATATAATGATAATATTTCCTAAGTGTACCAAGGGCGAATTTAATGTTTAATTAAATGCTTATTGAGTTGCTTTTTTGGGTTGAGCCTTTTGAAGAGAGTTTATATTTCACAAGAGACAAATCGAACTTCATTGTGAGTTATTCTAATTTGTCTTTTATTCTCTTTGAGAACATTGGAGTTTGTGAAACAAGGGTTTTTGCAAATTCGCTTTATCATTGGATTTTGGAGAACGTTCCCTTTTCAGAATCAGGCATACTGAGGCTGTGAAAGATCAGTTTAAGCTTGTCAACAGAGTGGCTTCACCCAAAAGTCATATTCGTGCTTACAGAGGAAGAATCAGTAAGGGTTTGAAGGAGAAAGTATTGAATCTAAGGGAGTTCGATTTTTAGCTTCATTCATCAAATCACAGGCACCTCCCTTCAGCCGTACGGCTTTATTCATTTCAGCTTAGGCCATACCTTTCAGCATTTAGGCGTGTGAACTTGGAAGCCCAATCGCCTTGCCTTTTTGGTCTTCTCTATTTCCATTGGGGGCGCATATCATTCTGAAAGCATCTAGTGTCCATTCTTGGCTGAAGATCATTGTTTCACAGGCAGTTCGAGCTTCTCATCTATTTGTTTTTATGGCTGCAAATAAACCAGGTTTTTGAATTAAATAGTGTTGCCTTTTTTATTGCATGTTATCATTTCAATATTGTAATCATTCAGAAAGCCAATAAAAATTATTGCCATCAGTTTAGAAGTCAATTTGCTCAAGGATTTGTATTCTTTATTTTTCTATATAGTTTAGAATAATTTTATGCAAAATCGCACCTATTCATTTCAAGCAAAAATCAGAAAAAATACAATAACATTCAAAAAACCAGCAAGTCAGAAAAGCCTATTTCAACTTTTAGCTTGGTCAGGGGTTGAGAGGCACCAGGTCTCTTACAATTAACAAGGTCATACCAATCTGAATTTTGTTGAAGCAAAGTGGGAATGACTTCGAATTTCATCTATAGTAGTAGTGCATCAGTTTTGCATGAATACATCAACCATTCTACAACATAGGGCAGCGTTGATTTCATCCTTTTTCTGTAGTAAGCATTTCAAATATCATTTTATCTAGTATTTAGTTTACATGACGATTATTGAAAAAAATGTTTCTTTATCAATTTTGGCCAGAGGTTAAAAATAGTAGTAATTGTTGCATTTTGGCTTGTAAATTTGTCATGGAATATATCTATGAATGCATATCAACTCTTAATGTATGAGATATCAGCAATGGCATATGCTAGCAAGTTACAAAAGCCTATCTATTGTTCAATGCATGCAAATTGTTTTGGAATTTTCCTATGATTATGAAAGATAGTTGCGGTTGTTCGTAAGCACAAAACTTGGGAAATTGAATGGTTTAATGTCTACCAACTATTTGACGAATTGTCTTTGAGTGGGAAATAAGTAAATTTGCAAGTTGGTTGAAATGTTTTGGTAGGCACATTACAAGTGATCAGATTGTGATACCACCACTCATGTGTATTACCCTCCAATTGCAAGGTGGCAAACTTGATTGCTTCATCTTCAATCATTAGTATAAGGGACAAATCTGTGTCTAGCTTCAGTACCCACACATGTGTTGAGCCTCTATTAGATCCATCATAGGGAGAGAGTGTCAATTTCCCCAAGCTTGCTGCACATTTCTTTAAAAGGCTTGTGTCCTATGGTCAGGTTCGTAACCATTCTAGGACTTCTTCATGGTCATATAATTAATGAAATTTCACTTTGGATCTCCTTAGGATGAGCTCTGTATTCTGCATAACAAGCCCCAATATCATCAAACAGTGAGTTAAAACAGGTCGGTCAAGTTGGTCTTGCAATTGAAAAAAGAACACTCTTTTGTGTGTGGCAGAGAGTGGTATCCAAATCATTACCCTTAGAAGCACTTTCTTCACCCATTTTCTATTTAGTTGTATTCATATTATTGTCCATCTTGTGAAGCATTGTACCATCATATCAATCATCAAATCAAATTTTCTTTCAGCCTGATGTTTGGGTTGTCATCTATATTCGTTCTCCTCTCTCTTTCTACCATACTGTTATGCTTTGCAATGTGTTCTATAGGAGATGATTGAGTCTCTACGCTTTCTATAGGTCAGCCTTATTTCCTTATCTCTCTCAAGTGATATTTGATTGCTTTGTCATTGTATTGCATAAAACGAAAACATACAAAGTTGAACTTTAAATACATAGGCTAGCAAGATCACCAGCCCTAATATCATTGTAATGTTCCCACCCAAAACAATAATGTAAATCCGATTCTTAACCTTCTACAAACACTTATTTGAATAGCAACACTATCAGCCCTAGCATTCCCTCAGATCTTAGACAACTCAAGCTAAAATTACCATTGATTCATCAGCAATATCATTACATTACAAGCAGCAAATGATAGAAATAACTCTTAATCTTCTTATTATAATAAATAGAAAATAACAAGTGTAACTCTTGATCCTTTCCTTAGTATAATAGAATTTGAAAATACATGTAAAATAGGCTGTAACTTCGACATATGTAATAACAATAAACTATCATGGACATATGCACAACAAATGACAAAGAGCACCAAAACAATGTGGCTAAATCCATGAACAATGAAGCGCCAATGTTACCTCTAAGTGAGATCGCCCTCTAGCCAAAGGTTTGGCGCCCTCTGACCTTTGAAATCAAAGGGATTTCATCCTCTAATCTTTGACAGATATATAGGTTTTCGTCCTATATCCACATAGTCGAACACAAGTGCTCAAATCAGATTTTGAAAGAAGTTTGGTTAAGTGTAGACGATCATCTAGATGAAAGCACTCACTCTTTTCAACCCTCCACAAACAAAATAGGTGAAATATTCCAGCCAAATTTTTTCAATTTTCAAATTACAATCAGAAATGCAACACACCCGTTAGGGGTTAGATAAATCAAACTAGCAGCACAATATAACTCTTTGCCAAGAATGCGCACTCAATCTCAACAAGAGAGAGAGGCTGTCATATGGCAAGAGGATTCGACATTAATCAACCGGAAGGAACTCTAACCAAGAATGGCGCCGATGATGGCGAGCATATGGTCAGAGGATCTTCTACCACTACAAGTACTGAAAGGGAACTCAACACCAAGTATGTGCTACCCAATCCAGTATGGAGTTGAGGCGACCATATGGCGGAGTGCTAAGAATTACAATGCTTTGAAGGGAAATAAGCTAGAATGCTGAAGTAACTCGACACCCAGAATGTGCTTTCTAACCCGGAGGGGGAAAGGAGCTACCATAGGGCGGAGATGTAAGATATTACAAAGCAATTACAGAATGTAAAGCATGAGTGTTACAAATCATGAAAAAGCAGGATTAAAGAACTGCTGTCAGTACTACTGCCAGCTTACAATAATTATGAATCCCTGCAAGATCAATATTAGAGCTCTTCAAAATTGTTGCAACAACAAGGAACCTTTTACAAAGCCTTTAATGATTTCTTAACTCCGATCCAAGGAAGAAAATGCAGATTTCTTAAATCTGGTTATGACAGACCTGCACTTAAAATAAATAACCAGCAACACAGAAATTCAATGAATAGCTCAAAACTCCCTCAACTCTCACTCAAATTGTCTCAAATCTGATGCAATAGACCCTCAAAATGATGGCGCCTAACTTAGTAATAAGAAATGGCATCTAAAAATGGTTATTAATTACTGACACGAATCCCAAGGCACTCCAGAAAGTACGGCCTTCAAGGAATGACGAATTTGCATTATAAAATCATAAACTTCGTATTAAAATCTGCAAATATTCATGAAGGGGCGCCTCCAACAGGGAAACACAATGAGACAATACCCAGAATGAGAATGTTTAAGATTTGAGACTTGTGAGCAGAAATATACATTCAGCAGTCATGACCAGCAACTCTGGAATTGACAGGAAATGATAAAACTCAACTACGAAGGATAGGAAACCAACTATAACTGAAAAAACAAATCAATAACACTCAAACCTCTCAACTAGTTGCTGTTTTTCAAGCAAGAAGAAGAGCCAAGCTAGGAGGCCTTCATTCCTCGAAGCAATCCCAAAGCCAATCTGGCAGCATAACATTCCTGTAGACAAAAGATAATCTCAATGATAACCAATGGCCTCCTTTTATAATTTTCAGATGATCTTTCTCGAAACCCTAAACTTCCTTTTCGAACCAAACCCTAATCCTCCAATAGAAGGCGTCCCACTTTTCCAAGCAAACTTTGACTTTTAATAATACTTTATTTCCTTCTTGAAATTGGCGTCCAATTTGAGCTTGGGTTAATCTTTACTTTATAAGAAATATAGTTAATTTCTTTCAATGAGGCGCCCACCCATAAAGACATCTTTTAAAACAACTTAAAGTGACGAGCTAGGCCAAGGGGGTCAATGTTAAAATATAACATTAAAACATGACTTTAATTAAATAATTCGACTTATCTCTCCAATTGAGCCCCGAAGCCATAAATGAGCAGGCCAACTGATCAGTCTGAAGAAGAAAGTCAACCATGCCGAAACCAACAGGAACATTGCCAGAGATAGAATTTACTAAAAATAGTAAATTCCTAAAGATGCTCAGAATGCCAAGAAGAACATATCACTGCGAAGCTCTCTGAAAACCCAGAAAGAATCCGCCATTGAAACAACCAACCTCAAGCAAGAGCATCCTTCAAAACATGAAACCCTAATTTCACCTTCCAAATAGCCTACGGGTCTTCGGAATAGGCCAACGGTTACTGGAGAGATCATGCTCGAGAAGGGACATTACAATAGATCAACAGCTACCATGTAAACCTACAACTTCAAATTCGAATAGTGATCATGGATAGGAAAGATTCCACTTTAAAATAATGGTTCCAAAAATGAAGTAGTAGAAACAATTCGATACGTGTTGGGAAGTTAGGAGGGAACCAAAAACATAGGTGAAAATATCGAGGATTGAGGGTTGGGGGTTGGCCATAACAAAAAAAATCAAGTAAAGGATGAGGCATCAGGGGTTGAGCAATGGGCATGATAGGATGGATAAGCCTGAAAAAATACAATAGTGAGGCAAGGTGACAAATGGAAGACATGAGAGGATGGAGAAGTTTGAAACTCCAACAATAAGGGAAGAGTAGAGTTGGATGTAATGTCCTCTCCTCAAAGAATGATCAAGCTTCTCTGATCAAGGCCTATTCCTCGAGACCCGTAGGGTCAAGGGATGGTGAAACTAGGGCTCTGCCTTGAGGTGGTTGCTGCTTGAGTTTGGCTCGATCACGCGATTCTTCCTCGGTTTCTCGAGAGCTGCCAGCTGGTGTGTCTCAAATTTTGGCATTTCTAACTTCTAATTTACTATTTCACCCTATTTCGGGCAAAAGGGATAGTTCCTACGCCTCAGCTTCTGGGTCACTTGTTTCACCGTGGCACTTCATTTGGCTCCTTGGGCGCATTTTTCTGGGAGAGATAAGTAATTTCATTATAATATTATTATTTTAATATTATACCCCTTGCCTAGCAGTGCAACTTTAAGTTGTTTTTAAAAAGGGGACTTTGAGGGTCCAGGCGTCATAAGGAGATAAATTATAATTTTAAAATGTCAAATATTGAGACAAGTGGGACGCCCTTTTGAGAAGATTATTTTATTTTAAAAAGTGAAATGTTTTATTGTTGAAAATGGACGCCATCTTTGGAGGGAAAAGGTGAATTTGAAATTAGGGTTTGGGCGCCCTTGGAAGCTTCTAGATGTTTCTCTCTCGTCTATATAATCAGGCCTCAGCTCTTCATTTGGCATCTTCTGTCTACTACACTGTTATGCTGCTGGATTGATTTCAGGCACTCGCTTCGAGGAAAGCACACCTCCTAGCATTGGCTCATCTTCTTGCTTGAAAGATAGCAACTAGTTGAGAGGTTAGATTGTATTTGGGTTGTTTTGGCATTGTAGTTGAGTTACTTGCATTTAGTTGATGTTATTCAAGCATTTTGTAGTGTTTCAGTGTTGCTGTTGTTGCATTGCTGTAGGCATGTTTTATTCATAATTCAAAAATACAAAAAGATTTCATTGTGGGTGTTGCATATTTCCATTAGTCATGCTTGGGCGCCACTTATTGCCAAGTTCTGTGATTTATAAACAAGTGTGGGAATTTTAAGAAGAAATCGCCCTCCTCAAGAGGCCGTACCATTGTACCTTCATTGGGAATTGTGTAGAAATTAAATATCAGTACTTTGGGGTTGTTTTATGTCTCTAACTTGGGCGCCACCATCTTAGTTGTCATTTGCATCTATTTACTTGCAGTTTGAATGAGTAGTGTGAGGTTTGTGAGCATATTTTGGTGATACAGTGTTGCTGATAACAGAAAAAACAGTCCTAACTCTGTCATAGCAGCAAGCAAAAAATAATCACTCGAGTTGTGTGCAAGGGAAGCCATTGAGAAGACTTGGAATTATCATTCTATATTGTTGTAATTATTGAAGGTTCCTTACATAATGTGCTTAGTTGATGAATTTCGATATTGTGTCGCATAAAGAGTACCGGGCCGCCATCATTTAACATTCCCGCACTTCTTATGTTTGTATTGCCCACTGAACAAGTGGAAGAGGCTGACTTGCCGCCTATTTCTGTTTTGCATTGTAATTTCCTTAAGTCTCCACCACATGGTCGCCTCTTATCCATCACGGATTGAGTAGCACATACTTGGTGTTGAGCTCTTTCAGTATTGCAATAGATAGGGATCCTCGAATCGCTCGCTGCTCACCCACGATCTCCGGGTTAGAGTTCTTATTCAGCAATTTCCTTTGAGATCCTCTGACCAATGCTCACACCTTGCCCACCTCGGGATCCTGGTGTACATTCTGGTTAGAGTTACTTTCTGCATCGTTTTGGTTTATGCTAACCTTAACGGGTGCATGTTGCATTGTAATCTTTATGAAAAAAAAAAAAAAAATTGGTCCGGTTCATTACAGTGGTATCAGAGCCATGATTCTGCCAACCTGTGCCCAACAGTGATTCAGTGGTCAGATGAGTGATAGTGATTGCAGATACTTCACCAGAGGTCAGGCCAGAAGACAACAGATACAGCTTCCGCCAGTGCCAGAAGCAGATACTTTGTCAGAGGCTTTGAGAGAAACAGGAATAGCAGTGGATACGGGTAAAACAGTTGAGAACATGTCAGACAATCTTAGGACAGCCATGGAAGAGAAGGATGCAAGGATGGAAAAGAAGTTTGATGGGATGATTGAGATGATGTCTCGATTACTTGCTAAAATGGATCAGCAAGCTACTCAGAACCATATTCCGAATCAAAACCATGCTACAGGAGAAAGCAGTGGTGTCAATGGAAACAATGGGAATAATGGAAACAATGGTAATGGAGGTAGTAGAACTATTGGACAGCATGATGCCATCTCTAGCGGATCAGCCTCTAGACCGCTCTTTCCTACATTCACTCCAAGAGAAGAACAACCAGTTGAAGCTCCCATTCCCTTGGTAGACGATGCCAGACAAGCCTATATGGAGTATGCTACCCTACCTCCTGATCTTAGGAACCAATGGTCCTTTGATCAATTCTTGAATCAGAGGGACAGAAGACACGGAAGAAGAGTTGATAACCGAGCTTATATGGCTCCTAGAACAGATTTTCATCAAGCCTTAGGAAAGGTAACATTGGCTCACTTCGATGGAAGTGATACGTGTTCAGCAAGATCATGGGTTCAGAAGTTAGACAACTACCTTTCACTTCGTCCCATGCCAGAAGAAGATGCCATCAAGTTTGCAACGCTTCATTTGGAGGGAGCTGCCCATGAGTGGTGGTACCATGGTTTGGTCACTCTTGGCCATAACCTTATTCGAACCTATGGAGAATTCACCAACAAGCTGATTGAAAGGTTCGACACTAAGGATCCTGAAGTAAGGTTTCGCGAGCTTGCACAACTCAAACAGCATGGCTCCTTGGATTCTTACATTGCTTATTTCCAGAGACTTTCTGTGATGGTGCCCAACATCACCGAAAGAAGATTGGTTGTGTTGTTTTCTGAAGGTTTGGTTGAACCCTTGAAAGGATGGGTTAAAGCTTTCGATCCACCAAGTCTTGATGAGGCAATCAAGAAGGCTCGTAGTATGGAGTTATCAGCCCCTAGGCCTAAATTTCCGCCTAAGCCTTTTGGCCATAAGAGGGATAAGGATAAAAGACATTCTTCTAATCAGCACAAGAAGTTCCCACCTAAATTGACTGAAGAGCAACGTGAACAGCTCAGAAAGGAGGGCAAGTGTTAGACATGTTTAGAGCCTTGGACTAAAGGCCATAGATGTCCTGGAAGAGGGCGTTATAATCAAATGGGAACCTATTCTGATTATGAATCAGCATCTGATATGTCTGATCAGCAGTCTTATTTCGGGGACAGCGAGGATGAAAGAGCCATAGAAGAGTCCGATCATGAGCAAGGAGTTGGGGGCCCTATTGCCCAACTCTCTAGTTTCCAAAAGAACGAATCTTTCAAGGTTCGTGGTGGAGTTGGAGGCCATCGTATTGTTGCATTAATTGATACTAGTGCAACGCATAACTTCATTGATGAAGGTGTGGTTGCAAAGAGAGGTCTCAAAACTGAAGAATTTGAAGGCTTCAAAGTCATGGTGGCTGATGGGTTTCACATTTCATGCACACGAAGAGTTCCTAACATGTCCTTGCAGTTGGGAAACTATGAAGTCAAAGATGACTTCTATGTGGTTACTATTGGTGACACAGATGCAGTCTTGGGCATACAATGGTTACGCTCACTTGGTGAAATCTCTCTCAACCTACAAACCATGGAGCTCAAGTTCCAATCTGATGGTAAGAGAGTTGTTTTGAGAGGAATGTCTAATGGTGGTCCTCGTATAGTTTCTTTCAAAAGGATGGAAAGGCTGATTAGACATGACCAAGTGGAGTGGGCTGCGGAATGCATGGTTCTTCCTGCCAGTCCAGTTGAGACCAAGAGGGAATATCCTCCTGATATTCAATCCATACTCACCAAAAGGAGTAAGGTGTTTGCTGATCTACCACCTGGGCCACCACCAGAAAGAGGTGCTGAGCATGTTATTGAACTTAAGGAAGGGGCCAAACCAGTCATTACAACACCGTATAGATATCCTAAGAAGCAGAAGGATGAAATTGAGAAGAACATAAGAGAACTCCTGGAGATGGGCTTCATTCGCCCTAGCAAGAGTCCCTTTGCTTCAGCTGTGGTTCTTGTGAAGAAGAAAGACGGCACCATCCGCATGTGTGTGGATTATCGTGCCTTGAATCAAAGCACAATAAAAAATCGGTATCCTATTCCTCGGATCGATGAGCTCATTGATGAGCTACATGGTGCTAAATTCTTCTCCAAAATTGATTTGAGATCGGGTTACTATCAAATCCGGATGAGGGGCTCAGATGTTGAGAAGACGGCATTCAGATGCCACTATGGTCATTTTGAGTTCCTAGTCATGCCCTTTGGTTTGACTAATGCTCCAGCCACCTTCCAGTCTTGTATGAACAGAGTTTTCCAGAAGCAGTTGAGGAAATTTGTGTTAATTTTCTTTGATGATATTCTCATCTTCAGCAAGACGTGGGAGGAACATCTCAAGCACTTGGAGGAAGCGCTTAGCATTCTTGAATCAGAAAGTTTGTTTGCAAAAGAGTCCAAATGTGAATTTGGAATGAAGGAGCTGCTCTACCTTGGCCACATAATCAGCGCTGAATGGGTGAAGGTTGATCCAGAAAAGATCAAGGCTATAGTAGATTGGCCACCTCCAGAAAATCTGACTCATTTGAAGGGATTCTTGGGTCTTGGTGGCTTCTATAGAAGGTTCGTAAAGGGGTATTCTCAAAGTGCTGCTCCTCTTACTGACCTCACTAAAAAGGGGGCTTTCATGTGGTCGGAAAAAGCTCAGAGTGTGTTTGATAAGTTCAAGAGAATCATGAGTTCTTGTCCTGTATTGGCCATACCGGATTTCTCCAAACCCTTTGAGTTACAGTGTGATGCATCAGGAGAAGGTATTGGGGCTGTTTTGATGCAAGAGAAGCATCCAATTGTATTTGAAAGCAGAAAATTAAGAGGGGTTGAAAGGACCTATTCTATCTATGATAAAGAAATGCTTGCAATCATGCACGCATTAGCCAAGTTCAGACAGTATCTGGTGGGGAGTAAATTCGTGGTCAAAACTGATCACAACAGTCTCAAGCATTTTATGCATCAGAAGGACTTGAATGAGAGACAGCAGAAGTGGGTGAGTAAGCTACAAGCTTACGATTTTGACATTGAGTATGTCAAAGGGAAGAATAACATTGTGGCTGATGCTTTGTCCAAAAGGCCTCACTTGAGCTCATTGTGTGAGTTTAATGCTGATTGGAAGGAGTTGTTGCTTGCTGATTATGCCAAAAATCAGTTTGCAACCAGCGTTATTGAAGGTACTTTTCATGATGAAAGGTACAAGGTAGTTGATGGATTGATCCACTACAAGGGAAGAATCTTCTTAGTGGCTGATTCTAAACTTAAGAAGAAGATTTTGGTGACTTTCCATGACAGTCCACTTGCTGGTCACCAAGGGTACTTCAAGACATACAAGCAGATTCGAGAGAGATTCTCTTGGAAGGGGTTGAAAGATGATGTTCAGCGTCACATCAAGGAGTGTAGTACTTGTCAAATGAACAAAAATGAGCACTCTCTTCCAGCTGGTCTACTGCAGCCACTTCCCATTCCAAATAAAAAATGGGAGAGTATTTCTATGGATTTCATCACCGGGTTGCCTAGGGCTCAAGGCAAAGACTGTATTTATGTTGTAGTGGACAGATTGACCAAATTCTCTCATTTCTTTGCCATCACAAGCACATTTACAGCAGCTCAAGTTGCAGATTTGTTCTTCCATGAAGTGTTTAGACTGCATGGGTTGCCTAAAAATATTGTGAGTGATAGGGACAGCAAGTTCCTAAGCACCTTTTGGCAGGAAATTTTTAGAATGAGTGGTACGGTGCTTACTCCAAGCACTAGCTATCACCCACAAACGGATGGTCAAACGGAGATTGTGAACAAGTGGTTGGAGGGCTATCTCAGAAATTATGTCTCGGAACAGCAAAGAGCATGGGTAAAATGGCTCCACTTGGGAGAATATTGCTACAATTCATCTTTCCACATGTCAATAAAGATGTCTCCATTCATGGCCCTCTATGGTTACGAGGCTCCAAGCTTTGCTGATTTGGTGTTTGGCGATAGCAAGGCTCCTCAAGCCAAGGATTGGTTGCAGCAGAGCCAAGATGTTTTGAAATCTTTGAAAGACAACCTTCAAATGGCACAAAATCAGCAAAAGATGTACGCTGATCAGCAGCGTGTTGAGCGCTCATTTGATGTTGGTGACATGGTATATCTTCGGCTTCAGCCCTACAGACAGTCTACACTTAAGAAGAGTGGAGCTGAGAAGCTGAAACCACGCTTCTATGGACCATTCAAGGTTGTTAGGAAGGTTGGAGCGGTGGCCTATGAGTTGGAACTACCTTCGAGTAGTAAGGTCCACACTTCCATGTGTCTCGCCTCAAAAAGGCACTTGGACACAACGTTGTGGCTTCATCACAGTTACCTCCTTTGGATGAAGAAGGGCAGTTGACTTTGGTTCCAGAACAGATTATTGATTTCAGAGAGCGTTCCTTGAGGAGGAGAATAATCAAAGAGTATTTGGTAAAGTGGAAGAATTTACCATTGGAGGATGCTACTTGGGAGGATGAGGAGATTCTACAGCATCCAGACTTGCGATTGCTTGAGGGCAAGCAATCTTGGGGAGGGCGGACTGTAATGTCCCTTCAAGAATGATCGCTTCGTTCCAAGGGTCTATTCCCGAGACCAGAGGGTCAAAAGGGATGGTGAAATTAGGGTTCCAAGCCTTGGAGGTGGTTGCTTTTGGAGTTTGGCTCGGGATCACGTGGATTCTCCGGTTTTCAGAGCTAGCTGGTGTGTTCACTTGGCATTTCGGTAACTTCACTTATCATTTTAAATTTATCAAGTGCTGGGATACTGGCAATGGGCCAATACTTTTGTTTTAACCGCACTTCAGTTCTTGGCCTTGGGCACATTTTTCTGGGAGAGATAAGTAATTTCATTATAATATTATTATTTTAATATTATACCCCTTGCCTAGCAGTGCAACTTTAAGTTGTTTTTAAAAAGGGGACTTTTGAGGGTCCAGGCGTCATAAGGAGATAAATTATAATTTTAAAATGTCAAATATTGAGACAAGTAAGTGGGACGCCCTTTTGAGAAGATTATTTTATTTTAAAAAGTGAAATGTTTTATTGTTGAAAATGGACGCCATCTTTGGAGGGAAAAAGGTGAATTTGAAATTAGGGTTTGGGCGCCCTTGGAAGCTTCTAGATGTTTCTCTCTCGTCTATATAATCAGGCCTCAGCTCTTCATTTGGCATCTTCTGTCTACTACACCGTTATGCTGCTGGATTGATTTCAGGCACTCGCTTCGAGGAAAGCACACCTCCTAGCATTGGCTCATCTTCTTGCTTGAAAGATAGCAACTAGTTGAGAGGTTAGATTGTATTTGGGTTGTTTTGGCATTGTAGTTGAGTTACTTGCATTTAGTTGATGTTATTCAAGCATTTTGCAGTGTTTCAGTGTTGCTGTTGTTGCATTGCTGTAGGCATGTTTTATTCATAATTCAAAAATACAAAAAGATTTCATTGTGGGTATTGCATATTTCCATTAGTCATGCTTGGGCGCCAATTATTGCCAAGTTTTGTGATTTATAAACAAGTGTGGGAATTTTAAGAAGAAATCGCCCTCCTCAAGGGGCCGTACCATTGTACCTTCATTGGGAATTGTGTAGAAATTAAATATCAGTACTTTGGGGTTGTTTTATGTCTCTAACTTGGGCGCCACCATCTTAGTTGTCATTTGCATCTATTTACTTGCAGTTTGAATGAGAGGTGTGAGGTTTGTGAGCATATTTTGGTGATACAGTGTTGCTGATAACAGAAAAACAGTCCTAACTCTGTCATAGCAGCAAGCATAAAATAATCACTCGAGTTGTGTGCAAAGAAAACCATTGAGAAGACTTGGAATTATCATTCTATATTGTTGTAATTGTTGAAGGTTCTCATATAATGTGCTTAGTTGATGAATTTCTGATATTGTAAGCTGTACAGTAGTACTGTCAGCATCATTTAACATTCCCGCAATTTCTCTATGTTTGTATTGCCCACTGAACAAGTGGAAGAGGCTGGCTTGCCGCCTATTTCTGTTTTGCATTGTAATTTCCTTAAGTCTCCACCAAATGGTCGCCTCTTATCCATCACGGATTGAGTAGCACATACTTGGTGTTGAGCTCTTTTCAGTATTGCAATAGATAGGGATCCTCTGACCGAATGCTCGTCGTTCACCGGCGCATCTCTGGTTAGAGTTCTTATTCAGCAATTTTCTTTGAGATCCTCTGACCAATGCTCACACCTTGCCCTCATCGGGATCCTGGTGTACATTCTGGTTAGAGTTACTTTCTGCATCGTTTTGGTTTATGCTAACCTTAACGGGTGCATGTTGCATTGTAATCTTTTATGAGAAAACAAAAAAAAAATTGGTCCGGGTTTAATAATATGCTTTGGATGTAATGTCCCTTTCAACACTAATTCATTTTGAGATCAAGTAGCCTATTCCTGAGGCCCATAGGCTAGGTCGAGGAGAACGTTCCTGGGTTTCCCATTTAGAGGTTCCTTCCTAAGTTTCTTAGGGGGTTGTTTGCAAGAGTTTGGCAGTTTATTTTCTAGGTCTTTCTTGGTTTTTAGAGGGCTTCAAAAGGGCGTGACTTGCATTTTCATCAAAGGATATTTTTGGGCTTACTATTTTTAGTAAGTTATGACTCCAACAAATTTAAGTAGCTCAAATGGAGTTTGGAGTCACTATTTTTAGCATTATGCTATTTTTAGTAAGTGCTATTTTTGGCCAATGCAGTTTGGCAACAGTTCAACACTCAATGTCTTTTTCTAACAGGGCAATGTATGTAGTGGCGTCTCCAACTTTCTTGGACCCTGTTTTGGAGAGTTGGTAACTTAAGTTATATATTTATATTGTGCTTTTTGGCCCCCCAATGCCTAGACATATAACTTAAGTTGTTTTTAAGTTGTGGTTTCTCTTTTGGGCATCCAAGTTAAATAATCAATTGCATTTTATAAAGTTCAAATATTGCAAGTGGAGTTAGGAACCCAAGTCCAAGTCAAAGATGAAATTAAAAGTTTATTTTAATCCTTCTCATGTGGGCATCCCTTTTGGAGGGAAAAGCAGGTTTGAACTTCTAGGTTTGGAAATCTATAAATATAGTGCCTTGCCTCTTCATTTGGTATCCATTTTTCATATCATAACGAAGTGTTGCTGAATTTTATTTAGACTCTTGCTTTGGGGTTGGAATACCTCCTAGCCTTATTTATTTTTGGGCTTGCAAGATAGCTCCTCGCTGGATTGTTGGTGCTCCTTCATTCAGAGGGTGCAATTGAGCTTCATTGGTGATGGCTTCATTCTAGTTTTCAGTTTGGTGTGGCTTCGATGTCTTCTAAGGAATATTTTGGTGTGTTTCTTTTGCTGTTTGGTGTTTTTGGAGTGCTCTCTACATACCTAGCTTATCCACATTTTTGATAACATCTTCCGGAGGAGTTGGGGGCGATTTTGTGGGTATTGATTCATTGGAAGCCTAGTATTTGGGTGCCTCTTTGCTCCTACTTTGGTGATTTTTGCTCGTGTATGATTTTTGCTTGAGGTCGCCCTTCCCTAGAGAGTCGTACCATTTGCTGTTGGTTCCTTGGGATGCATGCCGAAATAATCAGAGCTGTTTGGTGGTGTTTATCTGCTTGTACTTGGACACCTAGGCCTTAGTTTCCATTTGCAATCAATTTGAGGTCATTCAAAGGAGTATTGAGGAGGGTATGAGCATTTGATGGAGTTCTAGGCTTGCTGATCAGAAAATCAGAAAGCTTTTATTTTATAACAGACTTGGTATTTTCAGTATTTTGTCTTTATTTCTTGATGCTTATATTTGTAGTTATTATGGAGAGATTATCTAACACTTTGGCATTCATATTGTTATCTCATGATATGTTGTATAACTCTATATTGTAACATTGTTTTTAGTAGTACTGATCAACCCTTTCATTTCTATATTTGTATTTTCACTCCCACTGAAAAGTGGTTGAGTTTCTTTATATTTCTGTTGCCTGTTGAAAAGTGGAAGAGGCTGGCTTGCCGCCTAAGCATTTACATTTTCACTATTGGCTGGCTTGCCGACAATAGCATTGTACTTCCAGTGTTTTAGATTATTGTTATCAGATCCTCTTACATTGTATGCTCTCACCTTCCCCACTTCGGGATCTGGGTGATCAAAACGTGAAGGGTTGCTTTCAGTTTGTTACCTTTCTTGGGCTAACATTAATGGGTGAAGTTTTGTGTTAAAATTTGGAAAAAAACTAAGGGGGATATTCATTGGAAGAAAAGACATACTCAAGAAGGGAAAACACACAACAGACAAAAACAAGGAAGACACAAGTACAAACCTGATATGTATAGATTTAGATTGAATGGAAATGGGCATGACATAACACAATAGAAGCTTTATTCAAAGGATTTTGTGTACATACATGTAGACCAGGTATGCTCAACCAAGGATAGTCTCCCTTCCCAAACTACAAGAATTCTATTTTAAGTGCTCGATGGTTGCCAAATAGATCACAATCATCAACACAACTTATAACCAAATCCTGATGATTACCCACAAGTTGATAAGTAATTAAAACATAGTTAGGTACAACATAGCATAAGAACTAGAAGTTAATTATTATGAGTTACATAGGCAACCTTGCATATCCTTCAATATGCCAAGGTATATCTTTGTCTTCAGTCTTTAATCAACCTTCAAGAGTCTCCTTTAAGGGTGATTTCTCCACAATAGGCTTAGTGATGAACCTCCATAGTCAACCTTAAGAGGGAATTTTGGTGTTTGTAATCTTGTCTAGGACTTTCTAATGAATTTTAGGCTAAGTGCCTTATTTACGTTGGCCTCCTTTAGATATTTGCTAGGTCGGCTCATTTTGGATGTGTATTGGATGTGTACATATACACATCCAAATCCATTGTTTTATCATCAAGCATCAAGATTTATAAAATGTTATAGCCTATGGGTAGCATAATATGATTTTTTCTCCTTTTTCACATTGTTCTTTGCATGTTAAAGCTTAGCCTCTTTGTTCCTAAGGATGCATACTTGCTAATTTCTACACCATTAATACTAATAGGCTTGCCTATTTATTTTTTTCTTCCATTTTTATTGATCCCCATCTATATAATTTACCCCCCTCTTGTTATGTGTTTTTTTGATGGCCCTAACAAAAAAGACACTTCTATGAGCCTCCCCCTTGCAACAAAAAGTACCACATCTTGTTAAATTATTTGCACTCATTATGATTATATAGTTGTATTTACACACTTTCCCATGGATTAAAAATGGTTACAGCTGTATCCTCTCATCATACAGATACATTTTCACTTCATAGTAGTATACAATAAAACATTTGTTCATTATGATATTGCTATCAGGATTCAACCGTGTAGTTTTACGAATCAAACTCATTGACCCATGTTTCATGAGTAGTGGTTCACAAGAACCCATCTCTCATGATAACGAATGGTCCACTTAGCACTCATTGCATCTAGGTGATGCTCACAGAGGTGAAGCACTAGGCCTTCCCGGGAGGTCACCCATCCCAGTACTACTCCAGCTCAAGCGTGCTTAACCATAGAGTTTTTCCCAAGGTTAAGCCCACTTAGCTTGAAACCCCATTTGCAAAACCTCCTACTTAACATTTCTTCATTACAACTGTATGCTCTCATTCCACAACTGTTTGCAATCACACTATTTCCCATTGATAAAAAGGGTTACCATTGAATGTTATCAGTCAACAGCTATATATTTTTTTTCTACAGCTGTATGCAATCATACTTTCTTGCTACAGCTGTATGTGGTCAGACATTTGCTCTTTTTACAACTATATGCAGTCCAAAATAAATCTATGCAATTTATGTTGTATCAATAATTATTATTATCAAATCAGTCGTAAGAAATCAAGGAAAGTTTGTCAAGGTCATTTGTGTTTATTTTTTAGGTCAATTGTGGTATCAATATACACATCTTCTACAGCAGAAATACCAACGCTGCTAAGTCCAATCTAGACCAGGACTTAGGAAACTGTAAAACATTTTATCTCCTTTGATATATTTGATTGTTCTATCAAAACAAAACTTTTGATCAAAACAGGTCATCGCATGCCTCTAATCCATACATGCAGCATATGCATTGATTTCAAAATTCTTAAGCAGCATGCAGGAGTAAATTGATATATTGCTAGACTAGAATAAGTACTTGAACTTAGAATGCACAATTGTCAATGCCAAAGAATTGATGTTTCCAAATTCATGTTCCATATATTAGATTTAACAAATCATTTGTATTCCTCCACTTACGGTTTGTGAATCTCGTTTCTAACTAAGGGATGACAATCCTTTCCAAAGAGTGCCAAAGTGTGTATGAAAAATGCACTATGTGAAACAATTGCTATTTCTTTTTCCTTTCGTGTCAATAACCTGCATAAACAAGAAATCCTCTCAGCTGGCATACAATTAGTCTTGCAAGAATCATTTCCATGATGATGAGACTCAAAAAAAAAATGTACTTCCTTTAAGAGCACAGGGAAAAAATAAATTAATTTATTAACATTGAACATCATATAAATTTAAAATCAAATAATGCATGCGAGGTGCCCTTGATGTTTTACTTGTCCAACTGTATAACACATCTTCTTGTTGATAATTATCTCTAACAAGATTTTTACATCTTGTTGGAATTATAATAATTGTGACTGTGAGAGTGCATTGTTAGAAAGTAGAACCCATCTTGTCAGCCCCACTGAGTTACCAATGTTGTGGCATACCATTAGGCAATTTATATTTACTTATACTGGGTTAAAAATAACCTGTATTGATCAGATTCAAATTTGTGCAAATGATATACTTTTTACTTATGGTGGGCCCAAAAAGACAACCAATTTTTTCCATTGGCTTTGAAGCACATGAGCATCGTTATTAGTTTAGTAACCTGACAATACTGCAGTAGTTGTTGCTGTAGTTGGAAGCATCACAACAGTTTCAACCCAAGAAGTGGAAGGTCACGAATTGGTGTGAAGGCAAAAAGTTAGCACTACCCTGACTACCAATCTTTAAGATTCGTAGCCTAGAATAAGTGGGGATCTTTCCTATCTGGAAGGAAGTGGTTGTAAATAAAATATGTATATAATAATCTGCTTGTAGTGTGTTATGTTTTGCAGCAATTAATATATGTTTTGCATTTAGAAAACAACAAAAACCTCCATCATAAAATCCAAAATTTGAGATTGCTTGAATTCCAAAGGTGATTTCTAGATGAAATCACACCCAAACCAGTTAGGGATTATCTTTCAAATCTGAAACTAACGATCCAAAGAGGTCTTTTGTCCCCTAAAGATCAAGGAAAAATTCTTTGGTTCAAATCCAGCAACATTACAGTATCATATCCATTAGCATATCAAAATGAGCCCCCAACACCTCCTTTTATAGCTTTTTCATTTCTTTTTCAAAAAAGGGTTTTTTGCTTTTTTGTTGTTTTTTCGAAAAGTTTGTTTTACTTTTTCATTGCTTTTTCCGAAAACTTAACTTTTTTACTTTTTTGAGAGAGAGACCATGGGTGGAAGAGGGCAAGCAGAGCTGCTTAGGTATGTTCAAATGTTGAGCCCAAAATTGGGTAAGGTGTGTGTGAGAGAAGATGGAATTATTCCTCCTTGTAAACCCAAATCAACACAAGTGATTATGTGTGCAGATAGGGCTGGCCTTGAGTGTGGAGAGAAGGGACCTTTTCTTAGAATTGACAATTAAAATGCCTAAGCTGAGTGACATGCAGTTCTTGGGGCTTATCATTACCATGTTTATAGTTGTTACACAGCTGTGTCTTTTGTGACAGCCATGTCTTCCTCCTCCAAGTTGATTAATGGTATCTGATGTTCTCCATTGCAACCGCCTTTCATGGTAGAGACTTTGATTTTGATCTAGCTTGCAGATTTTCTCTTCTTTCTCGTCTTGATAAAGGTTTTTGGGACTAACATTGGCTGTGGGATGATGAGGTGCACTGCATCTATATATAATCCCATCTTATTTTATCTTAATTGCAGTTAGAAAAGGTTCTAGTGAACTGGATCATCTAGTAGCATGATAGCTGCTGAGGTGAACAGTTGTACTGTGCAGTTGATTGTTTGGCTGCCAGTCCCATGTCGGCTGTAGAGCAAGGTCTGAATATCCAACTATTAATGATGCCCCTTTACATCAGGTCTTTGAGTTAGTAACCCAATCTGTAAAATGCGCATGGTTATGCTAATATATTGATTAGTACAAGAACAAAGTTCTTGTAGAAATCACAACTAATTTGGCAACTATTATCTCAATGGCTACAATTTAAGACATTATTTATTGGCATTTGCAAAATGAAAGAAGTCATCTGCAAGTGCCAACAGCTTAGTTATGCCCTTTTACTATATATCTTATCTTATAAGCAACCTTGGAGGACAACTAATCTGGGCTACATTTTACTCTGTCGTATTAGAACAATGGTAAAAGTTGTGCAACAATGTGATACCCTATTGAGCAGCAGTGTTATCTTCAAGATTATCCCCTTAGAGACTAAAGTATTACATTCATCGTATTGCATGACTTTGTTAAAAGTAACTGCACTGCCATTTTTTATACTCACATTAATGATTCAAGACATCCATGAAAGGACTGAGTAATCTGTGGGCATATATATCATGTATACTTCTGCAAAATTTCTAGGATACTACATTGTCTTTGCAGGTAAAAGCTTGACATGGATTATCATTGATACAAACCAGTTAATGAAATCTCTTCCACGAGCTGCAACTTCGTATTCTTTTTCTCTAGTATCTGGCTTCCACAAAACATCTTCATCTGTTTCAACCTATATAAAGTAATAAGAAAGGGTCTGGATTTCAGCTCTCATGATTAATAAAAATGTCAGAATACCATAAAACTAAAACAAAAGACAAGAAACCATCATCCACAAAAATTTAAGAATAATCACACTTACACAAGAAACCATTTCTAAGGAATGAACAATAACAGTAAACTTAACAACCTGACAGAAAAGCTGCTTAATATCTTACCAGAGAAAAATCAATGCCAGGGAAAAGGGTCTTATACTTGCTGATGCTTTTCCTCTTGTCACATGGATGTTGTCCCTGGGAAGAGAAAGGATATTATAACCTAAATGGATTATGTTGAAAATTCAGAACTGTCTTTAAAGCCTGTGTTATATAAGAGTGCTAAACCTTTTATAACTCCATTCTGACATAAATACTGCAATGTCAAAACTTATCATGAAAATATTGTTATATTGGCATAACTATTATCTGAAAGTAGTTGTGCTCCAACTGGCATCAGAGCATTTTCTGATTTGTCTCATGAGAAACTATTATCTAGTATACTTACAAGTGAAGAGGCAATAATTAGATAAGTGAATTAATAAGTGTTGAAAAAATATTGTCATTGATGTCAAAGGAATTTTGGTGATATTGGTGGCCCCAAATAAAATTAACCTACTCTTATATTGGTCGCCCCACTTTGGAGTATTGAAGATAAATAAATGGAAATAAAATTAAATGTTTTATCATTGATGAGGCCGACCCTCCTTATGATGCCGCCCATGTCGGGGAAATTAAATTAAAATTAAATTATTTTTTATTGGGCCGACGCCCTAGAGAAGTGCACCCAACCTTGGGCAATAAAATAAAAAATTATTCTTGCTGTTTTGGCCGACCCCTCTTGGAGGAATCGCCTCCCTTGGGTGAAAGGGTATTTTGGAAGGTATAAATAAAAGGTTGTGAGAGGGTTCAAATCAATCAATTTCAAGGAAAATCATTTATATGAAAAGATAAAATAAAAGGATATTTGAGCAGATCTACAAGAGATATTTGAGCAGATTTACGAGAGAGTCTTAGTAGCAATTTTGTGAGAAGAAAAGAAAAATAAAGGGAAGATCATGGCAGTTCTTTAAGTAGAAATATTGAAGACTATATTGCAGATTTATGAGTGGAAAATTAATATATTGTTCTTGTGGAGGTTAGAGCCTCCTATTTGAGGAGATCGAGAGGTTGGATCCTATTATTAGAAGAGATTGGCATCTCTTGCTAGGTTGGTGCTCACTGGTGGTGATTGGAGTCTCTAGTGGGTTGGTGTCTACAAAATTTGTAAGAAAATTAATACAAGCAATATTTTTTTGTGGTTTTCTCCCATAAGAGTTTCCATGTAAAATCATGTGTCTCTGATGTGTGTTCTTAATTGTTAGATCTTGCATGTATTGCATTGCTATGGATGATTAAGTTTTGAAGTAATATGGTTGTGATTAACTAATAAAGAATGTGAAAAAATCCTATTAGGTACATAAACCAAGCCTATTAATTGCCCAAGTGATTTTGATTGACTTCATAGGGAAGCCTTGTTGATTCTCAGGTTGTTAGAATGTTAATGCTTAGAAAGATAAATCTTTGGTGGTATAACCTTTTGAAGGATTACGGGATTAGTCCATAAGCATCATTAACACTGAATAACTGCTGCAATACTCTGCTGATAAAGATTACAATGCTGATACAAGTGCTGATATAAGAAAATAATGTTGAAAACACCACCAGAGATACCCCAAATCATGAAATAACCACCTAGCTTAGAAATAACAACAATATACCTCAATGATTGATAGATATCTCACTGGTACAGGTCTGCAAGACACTGGAAATAATGTTGCAACAGGTTTGGACAACAACCAATGATCCAGTGAACTCACCAAATTACCTCCAACTCTTCAACAAGATCAAAATTGATGTATCTTCACCAAAACAACTCTCAAACCACACCAAATCACCTCGCAAGAGAGATTTCAAAATTTGGAAATAAATTGCAGATTGATATAGTTCTAAATCAACAAGTACAATAGGTACAATCCCACTTGAAACCTTCATAACTCACTGTAGATCTAAAAGTCCATCAAAATGAAGCCATATATACATTCCTAAAACCTAAATGCCAACATTTGGAATGATAAAGGGCTATAAAGTGAAGCGCTTAGCCTAGGAAACCCCTTGCCACTTCCCAAGCAGTTGTACAACCAACAATGAAGTAATGGTATGGCCAACACTTAGAAAATTCTAGGAATCTTTAGCAAACTTTGCAAACGATCATCAATCACACCAAAAATTCTGCAACTAAAAGAAATTGAATACCTCCATTATTAAAACCAAAACTAAAAGCTTTGTTGAAGCACAATGGTGATCTTTGAAATGAAATCACTCCAGTCTAGCTAGGGATTGTCTTTCAAATCCGAAACTAGAAATCTTGAGAGGGTTTTTGTCCTCAAAAGATTGGAAGAATTCAAGGTTCATTCCAACAGCATAACAAAATGATTCACAAAGCTATCCTTCAGAATGAGCCCCATTGCCTCATATAGCTTTTTGGAGGGAATTATACAATTTAAAAATATGATAATTCACTTTATTTCCCTCACAAAGACCTTTTTGAAATAATGATAATATTTTATGTGTAAAGGCCCCCTTATCTAGGTGTCCCAAATTTTAAAACACTTAATCACCTTTCGAACGAGCTATTACACTAAGTTGTCCTTTTATTATTTCTCGACATTAGATCACATTAATGAAATATTAATTAATAATTCAATAACTCACCCAAGTTGCGGAAAACACTAAAATTGCTTTAGAATCAAACTTTGATCATACCAATTTGATTTTGAAGACTTGGGATGATGATTGGAGCCAACCAAGTGACTTACTAAAAATAGACGGTCTCTCCAAGAAGTTTGGAGAAGCCACCAAAGGTTGAGATTCACTTTTGAAGTGCCATACTAATCCATACTGCCTACTGATCTCATTTCCAAGAACCAAAGTCACCAATGACCAACCTAGAGAACTCCAAGAAGTTTGGAGTTCTCCCAACTCACCAAGAAGTTTACGAGAAAACTTGGAAACTAAGCTAAATGCTCACAAATCAATTTTGCTCAAAATGGGGACATTACAATCTCTTAAAAATCGAGGATCTTAAGGATCAACATGTTGCCATCAATAAATAGGTTGACGAGGAGGACAAGGTTGTATCGGTTACTAATATTCTCCCATTTTCCTTTGAGATTGTTGTATAGTCTTTAAATCTAACAAGTGAAACTCAAACCCTAAATTTTGATAAGGTTAGTTAGTATTTGTGTTAGAAGGAGTGGTGAAGAGAACAAATGAGTGAAGTTCCTTTTGAGAGTCCAAAAAGTGCATTTGCTAATTGGTCTCAAGGCACTAACCATAGTTCTCCTCCAACTTCACAATCGTGGAGAAAGTACAATGCTTCTATTCCTAGAAACTTGGGCATGCTAAAAAATGTGTGCAAGAAATGATAGTATGACCTATCTCACAAACAACATAACAAAGCTAATGTGGTAGTACTATTAAGAATAATGAGTATGCATTGATGAATTTTTTAGATAGTGTTAAAAGCAATTGTTTGTTATTTGATTTAAGTGCATCCAAACACTTCATGTGTTGAAAGGAATAGTATTGTAGTGTCGTAAAATTGGAACCCATTGCAATTTCACCTACATTTTTGCATCCACTTTAGTGTCCACTCCCTTAGTATTTGTGTAGGCTCATTTTAGCCCTTGCATCAACCTTTTTCCCCTCAGGATGCTCAGGACCCCTTTTCAGCAGCTATCTTCTTGTGTTAGCTTTGCGTCAAACCTTGTGTTTTCCTCGTTCCCACTGTTTTTAAGCATGATTTGTCTAGGCACTAGCGCGCCGCACTAGCATCCCGCAACATTTCAATGTTCAAATGGTCGTTTCCAAGCCTTTTGCCACTTGTCACTTGTCTTTGTCGATGGTAATGACTCAGGACGCCTTGTAATGGCTCAAGAACCTTCTTTTCCCTTCTCTTTAAAACCTATCCTTTCAATTCATTCGGTCTTCTTGGTCTCTCTCTTGAACTCTCTTGCTCTCTCTTGAGCTCTCTCTTCTCTTTCTCTCTTTCTCTCAAGCTTGCACAACTTTCTTGCTTGATACAACACTCTTAAGCTCTTACAACATCTTCTACAACTCTCTTGGCTCACAACTTTTCTCTCTTTGGCTTCCTCAAGCCTTGTAGATGACATCTTTCTTGTCTTGTGTCTTTGAAAATCTTGGGATTTCTCACATCCCTTGTCTATGCATTTTATCTTGTCTATTTTGTCTATCTATTTGCTGTCTGTGGAGGTGGAAATACCAAAACAGGAGGTTTGCCTGTTTGAATGAGGAAAACCCCTAAACAACCCCATTAATTTTCCTCGGTCTTATGTGCGTAGGTGTTGGAGATATTCATTTGATGGAGGCTTCATTGCTTGGTTGGTTGTGAGTGCTTTCTTTCTCTTCTCCTTAGTTTTATCATATGCATTCCATTTAATCTACGTTTTACTTAGTTTACTTTACTTTATTTCAGTTTTGTTATTCTCTGTTATTTTTCCGAACTTCACGAGTTCTTAGTAGTCAAAATATTAGTAGTTACTTTGTTGTTTTCTATGACATTCTCGGTTTCTGGTCTGTACGAGACGCCAACGCGCCACACTATCATCTGTGTGTCGTGCTTTCGTCTTAAGTCGAGAGCTTGTCAGTTTATCTAGAAAACCTTTGTGATCCACTCTTTCTGATTCTGGAACTCTTGCCTTTCTATCCTCATCACTTGAACATTATTCCTTGAGGTAGTTGAGGACCATTTTCCCCTTGAAGACTCTTGCTTCTCGAGACTCGAGGGTAGTGAATCTCCTCCTCTACAAGTATGTTAGATTTGTTTCTAATAAGTTGCAAAGATTTTATTTTCCTTGGTACGACGAGTCACAATCAAATGCATATAGATGATGTAAGACTTACATTCAATAATGGTATCAAATTTTTAGTATGGAATGTTAGGTATGTTCCAAGTTTGAACAAAAAATTACTCTATTACAAAAAATATGAAATATCCTAACATTCCACTTCAATTTTGTGGGAAAGAGTTCATTGTGATGTAAACTAGAATAAGGTAATTGCTTGAGGTGTTAGGCCAAATTGTGTGTGCAAAGGCTTGTACAAATTTGTTGATCTATTTTAGATGCTACACCAAAGAAACCATGGTCTAATCATAAATCTAAGGAGGTCAAGACAAAAGCTAGTATTGTGGCACCATTGACAAATGTACATTCTAGTTCATGTGGTGTTCCAATGCATCAACCTATGGGTGGTTCTTCTCCATCCGTGTATCAACAATGCAAAGCTGAAAGTGTCTCCATTTTGCCTGAGTTTATCCCATACAAAGTTTATCTCTAAAACTTTGTCCCCACAACATTTGCTTGTTATGCCTTAGAGGACCTAGTGGTACTTTGAAGGTGACCCTAATGATGACTTCACCAAATCAAATACATCACCTTGGAAGATAGGAAAACCCATTGATAATTTTATAACAGAGCATGTTCATTATGTTCTTTTTGCATATCTTTCTCATATGTTTGTTGTTGTGAATGTTTTGTCATGTCCCCTTCTCAAAAATAAAAATAATTAATTGAAGATCTGTAGACTATTTTATTTCCCATATGCTAAGGGATAAAATAAGGGAAATAATAATATTTTAACTGGACCCTATCACTTTATTTTTAGAAGGGGCAACTTAAATATTATTATAGGGCCAATGTAATATTTCAAAAGTGTTTCTAACACTTAGTTCAATATGTAATCCAAAAGTGCCTTTGATGCAATTTAAAAATATTTTTAATACTTGGAGGGAAAAAGTAAATAAAAATGAAAATAAAATAAAATATAGGACCTGAAGTGGATGCCTATAAAAGAGAGGTCAAGGCTCAAAGTGAATCATATGAATTATCATTTCACTTTTCCTTCCAAATTGGAGTTTGAAGCATTCAAGGACAAAAACCCTTGGTGTGCAAAATCAAAAGGATGAAAACCCTTGGTTTTGGAAATTCAGAGGACAAAAACTTTCTTGGTTTCCATTTTTGGACTTGAGGGGGAAAACCCTTTTATCCATTGGAGGTAATTCCATCCAAGAATCACAATTGTGTTGAATTGTTAAAGATTGTTTCTTGAAGATATACATTCGAAGAGGTACAATAACATAATGCATGTAGGTCTTACAAGTACCTTGCTCCTTGGTCTATGTATTATTCAATGCCTCCCCAAGTTTTTATAAGTGCCCTTAGGTCTTATCCAATGCCCTACATGTCTTATAAGTATCTTTATATCTTATCCAATGTTGTTAGGTCTTAACTAATGCCCAAGATGTCTTACAAGTTCCCTCTAGTCTTATATAAAAAATTAGCCACTAGGGGTCATTGTTGTGCAAAATCTCCCTTGATGGCAACTCTTGGAGGCCCAACATTGTTTTGAATTTATAAAATTTAGCAATGTAAAGAGGTTTTGTAAATATATCTACCATCTAATCATCAGTTTTGCAAAATTGAAGAGTAATTTCACCATTGAGAACTTTTTCTCTAATGAAGTGCACTTGGACTACAATGTGCTTTGTTCTTTGATGTTGAATAGAATTATTGGAAAAATAAATACAAATTTGGCTATCACCTAATAAAATTACACTCTCACTACTACCATATGAAGCCCATCCAATAACCTTTTAAGCCACAGTGAATCATTCACTACTTTTCTTACACTTCTATATTCAGCCTCTGTTGTGGAAAGAGCCACCATTGATTGTTTCTTACTACTTCATGTGATAGCATTTGCATTGTAGTTAAAAACACATCTAGAAGTAGGTTTTCTATCAATAGAAGCACAGCATAGTCAATATCACAATAACCAAATAAATCAGCATTTTTCACACAGGAATAATAAAGACCATAATTAAATGTTCCTTTGAATATACCTTAGTATTCTTTTAGCTATTTTCTAATGATCCACATATGGATCTTGCATGAATCTAAATGTAAAACCTATTGCATAGGTAATATCTAGTTTAGATATAGCGAGGTAAATCAAAATTCCTACTAATTGTCTATAAAACGTAGGATTGATATTTTCACATGATGGTTTAGGGTCTAATTTAATACCTACTTCAATAGGTATAGCAATCGGTTTACAATCCATCATTTTAAAGTTTTAAAGAAAATCATGTGTGTATCTTGCTCAAGATACCACAATAGAATCACAATCATAGAATATAGCCATTTCAAAGAAATGATGAAGATGACCCAAATCAGCCATTTCAAATGATAAAATTAATTTGCTATTGTACTTGTGGATTAGAGAGTTAAGATTACTCATAATGAGTAAGTCATCCACATACAACACAATTATAATAATCTAAACATCCATAGTTTTAATTATTTGATCATTGTCAAAATAGCAGATAGAGAAGCAAAGAGATTGAAAGAAGATATTGATCTTTGCATGCCAAGCTCTAGGAGTTTGTTTAAGACCATAAAAAGATTTCTAAGTTTAATACACATGTTTCTTTGTTTTGGTTGGGTCATATAAATTTTCTCTCGAAGATCATTATTCAAGAATGCATTTTTGACATCCATCTAGTGTATCTCCCAAGCATTCTAAGCAACAGCAAGAAGCATCCTAATGGTGCTTATTTTTGCAATTGGGGCAAAGGTTTCATCATAATCTATACCATGTCACTAAGTGTAACCTTTGGCCACTAACCTTTCCTTATATTTGTCTATTTCCCCATTGGAGTTAACAATATTTCCTTTTGAAGGTAGAAGAGAAAGATCCCATGTCTTGTTTTCAACTTTACTCTACTTTCATTTCAGCCCTGCACTTTTCATCTATATTAGCTTCTTTATGAACAAAGCTTCTGCCTTTTGTTAGCAAATATGTTTAATTAATTCTTCTACCTTTCTCTATTCATATCATCTATTGAAGTGATAAGCTTCTCTAGGCTTGTAAATCTCTTCATAGCATAAGTTTGCATTCATATGTATCACCATAGTCTTAATAATGAGGATGGGTGAAGCCACAATAGTGGTTTACAATTTGATGGAGGAAGGAAAACTCACAAAAAAGAAGCCCATGGCAAAAAATTTGGTTTTAGGGGTTCGAAGGAACCTACAAGTTCGAGCGAACCCACTTAAATGCTTGCCCCCCATTTCCTGCCCAAAAAACCAGAGGAAATACAAATTAAAAGGTGGTTCGCTCGAACCCCTCTTATCCCTCATTCTCCCCCTCAAACACAAAAAAAATCTAAATTTTTGCACTTTGGAGCTTGGGTTGAAGATGAAAATGGCGGAGACTTCACAAACCCAATTGGAATCAGGTAGTTCTCGGAATGAGCTATCCAATGAATATAATTTTAATATGTTTTGGTTTTATTATGTATTTGTTTTTTTTAGTTTTATTAAACATAGGTTTTTCACCGAAAATCAAACTCTCTGTTCTGCACATGGAAAAATAGCAGATTATCAAAAAAAAAAATGGAAAAATATGAGTGCACCAAATATTGATGTCCTTGATCCAAAATAAAATAAATTCGATACATACAAAAGTGTTATATGCTATAATGTCGCTGGCTTATGTCCTAATTGTAATTGGTTTGACATTGAAACTTGATTAAAGAAAAAATATTAAAAAAAAAAACTATCTAACCAAGTAGAAGCACTAGATATTGTAGTTACAAATCTAAATTCAAAAGAATTATAATTTTATGCTTCATGGAAAAAAAGTTGTGATTTATACAGTGAGTGTCACTTTTAAAAAATGTTGTTTTCTCGAGAAAAACTAGTTTCCGAGGGAGATGGAAAAGTGCAAACTAATTCCAAAAATTTTAAAAAAATATATTTCGAATCTATAGACAAAATGTCATGAAACTCTAGTTTGCATCATCTTCAAATTCCTCACAGTTTAGCTGCTATAGGTGCCCGAAAGTGAAGATTTAGTTTTAAAAAATTATTTCAGTGTCCAGTTTGGTAAAAAATTGTAAACCACTATTGTGGGATCACTCGGATAGAAAATATTCAATATTAAATGACCTATAGAAAATTGTAGAATAAAAAAATAGTATGCCGTGAAAAATAGATTAGATACAAGCCACTCGTGAACCCTTAAACTATGGTGATCATGGCATGCTCAACATAGACTAGATTTACAACTTCTCGAACCCTTTGCCTATAAACAAATGAGAATGTCAACCACAACCTTGCCAACATCATCACATTGTTGGGAAGCAAGTGCAGACCATACAAAATAAAGATGCAAATGTGTATGTTGTGGCACTATTAGTGGTCACAGCCGGCACCACCAAATCTCTAGGTGGCTTGTATAAGGGGTCTCACAACCTATTGGCACCAATAATCTTTGTCCCCTTGCACACAATGATTGAAAAAAGTCATAGGAGAAATGGAGATGGGGAATTTATACTAGAGGTGTTGCCTGTAAATTTTAATGATCAAATTGTATGCACAGAAATTAATTCAAATCAGACACAATAACACAGCAGATACCCTGAGAAAACCCTCCTCTTGAGGGAGAAAAAACCCAGCAACAATATATCACTTATATATTGAATTGTCACAAGAATGATCTTCTTACAAGAGGCCAAGATTCAGGCCCAAATACAAGCATCAATAGATGATGCAACACAGCAATAAGAGAATACAATTCGCTGAAGAAGAACTCAGACTTCTAAACAATAAAGACTGCCTTGTGAAGAACTCGCACTTTGATGAAGGACGAACTATGCTTGATAATGAATGTTGAATGGAGAGAACTCATCGAACATATATACAAGAGGGGCTAAGAGACGTGACCCTTCATTAATCTCAAAGTCAGCCTCCAAGAGATATATCTTTTAATAAACAAGAAGTCGGCTTAACACAAAATCACGCCTCATTTAATCTCGATTTTCTTCATTAAATATATATTAAGTCTCATTTATCAAAAGACGTGTCTTCACATGAAATCGCCTCCAACAATTAAATAGATGAAGGCTATCATTTAATTGACATTCGATCTAGGCTGGAAGAAGACGTACGAAGCTGTTATCAACAACACTCCCTCTCAGCTAGGGAGGATACTTCCAGCTGCACAAGACATATCACCTCAACGTGATGTCTATCACATTGGCTACAACCAAATGTGAAAAGAAGAATATCAATTCATCATGGATATTAGATATCGCCAACACGTATATCAACCATAATGGC
>VDFB02324874.1:0-107900 GCA_007258455.2 Sequoia sempervirens
AGAACGAATGCATATATGTATGCATTGGACATTCTGTAAAAGGTGTTGATAAACCAAGGAGCTGAAGAGCCGAGAGCCAGAGAGATAGTGATAGAGAGAGGACTAAGTGGCTGGTCGAAAGGCCGAGGCCATGAGGTCGAAGTAGAGGAAGAGATCAGGCAGTGTTATGCTAGAATCTCTCCTGATCTCTCAGGGAGAGTTTGCTACCAGTTGTACCCAGAATGAACAAGATGTAATCTCTGAAAAGGCTATGAGCCTAAAACTGTATTGTAACTTTCTATTGCTGAATAATACAATGCCTCAAACTTTGGAGAGTGGGGTTTTTCACCCGAAAGGGTTTTCCCCACGTAAATCTTTGTGTTCTATTTTTTGTCTCATCTTTCATGTATGTATTGGTTCTGTTAGAGAATCTGTTAATGCATGTTGTTGAATTTACATGTGTTTTTCTCAGAAGGATTAATGTGGGAAATAACTATGTTTGTTTCCACTTTAGGACATAGTAGTACGTGTCTTTGAGGTAACCTAATCGAAATAAAGTTATCGAAAGCACTACTGTTCTTGGAGTTTCTTTGAGATGCTCCATTGTTTTTTCCCTTACAAGTGGTATCAGAGCCTTCTTCTGGTTGTTTGTTCTAGGTATTTCTCCTATGAAGATTTCCTAGCTTGATAGGCTGAAATAAATTTGGAGGAATGGACTGATGTATTGATCCTTTGATGAGTGGAAGCCTTGTGGTATTCTGAGACAACATGCAACTTGAAGGATGGTCAAGATGGAAAAGGGAGTTGATCATGTTGTGATCTATGTCTCTTGGCTAGTAGCGGTATAACCTTGGAGTATGAGGTGGATTTCTTTGCTTTGTGGCTATGTATCAGTAAAGCTTTCATATTGGGTGTATGTGTGTCAGGTTCCTGAGTGATATGGAGAAGCCTAGTTTGTTTCTCAACCATGGAAGAGAGTTCTTATGCTACGTGGCAGTTCCTGGTGTTAGAAGGCACTGTTTCCTGTTAACCTCGAATACATAAAGGCTATGGAGTTAATCATTAGATGATTTGCAAGCTTCTGAAATAGCCTTTCTCTCTTTCTCGGATGCATGTACATGTTGGAAGTTCATATTTGGCCTGAAAGGGGCCTGGATTTCCTAAATTGTTGTTTCCTTTTTTAAGGATGTTTTGTACTTGCATGGCTCTGTGATTTTGTAGGTTTTACATGGGTAAGCAAAACTTGTGGTCATGTGGAGTTGTTGTTGAGCTATTTTCTAGACCCTGGATTTTGGGGTGGTGTTGGATGAGATAGTTGCAGTTCTACATGCATGCTTGGTGCATGGTTTGAGGAGGCGTGTTTTCTTCTCTGCATGGGAGTGTTGGTATGTGATTTTTCACTCAGCATTCCTATGGTGGTGCTTGTGGGTTGCTTGATTATGGTGCTCATTGTGGACATGATTGTTAAATCAGATTTGGCATGATCTGGTGTTTGAGTCATGTTGTCTACGTGGTTATTCTCTTTGAGATCTCAGTTTTGCATTTCCAATGTGATGATGGGTTTGCATGTTTTTTTTGAATGGATCTACGAGTTTTGCAATGTTGCGGGCTGTCTTTACCTACACGGTTGTTGTGAGACAACTCGGAAGTGGACTGTCTATATCGACTATCTATATCCACGAGGTCGATTCATTGTTGGTGCAAACTTGTTAGCTGGCCTTGTCTGTGGTCACTTGTGCATTGGTGTGGTGCTTTGAGATGAGAGGATGGATACTATTGAGTACCTGAATAGTCGGTTATGGGAATTTGTAGTAGGTGGTCATGATGCTTGGAGAGCTCGGGTGTCACGTTTCAGTGGGAGCTTTAGCAGTGACTGTGGATTCATCACATGGTGGTGAATGGTCTTCTTTAGTGTTGCAGATGTTTCTTGGGAGAGCTCTTAGATCATGTTGCTGCAGAAGGTTTCTTTCGCATTTTCATGGACATTACTTGAAGATGTGCAACATCTTGGAACCATGGAAGACACTTGGAGTCTTTGGCTGAGGTTTTGGTGGTGCTTGATAGGTGATGTTTGTTTTTGAGGCTATTTGTTGTATGTCATGGTATACTCTTGTTTGCGCACTGGAGTTTTGGCATTGTGCATTGTACTTGAGACAATGGTAAGGTCACTTGAAGCATGGAATCTCCTATGGGGATGTGTAGATCATGGTGTCATGATAAGTTCCTGATTCAGATGATTGGAGCTTTGACAGTGGTCTGGTAATTCTTTGTGTATTGGGTGCTTTGATTATTTGCTTGGTACTTCATGATAGTGCAATAATGCAGTTGAAGTTTAGCATGAGATGATCGGTTGCTAGTACTCATGGATACATGAAGAATAAGGTGAGGTTGTCTTTCTCTTATGAGAGAAGTGTTCCTGCTTGTTATTCTTGATGAAGTTTTTAGCAGAAAGTCCGAGAAGCCTACACCTTGGTTGAACGTGAGTTCAATAAGAGACCTATGAGGAGATTTCTCTTGGATTAGTCATGATGACTTGTTTATCTTGAAGGAGTATTATCGTTCCCACTCTTGGTCTACTCGGCAATTTATTTGAAAGGTATTTGACCCATTATATTTTTCAGATGTATTTTATGTTCACTTTCATGATATGGATCTTGAATTACTGTTTAATGATTCTAGAGGATTCATAGTGGAAGTTGTACAGTTTCTTTTATCTCCTTGTTACTAATGAGAATTGGTAGGAGATGATGTATGGGCTAATTTCCTGAAATGGGAAATGAACTAGTTTGATCTTCTTTGAGATGCTTACACCCATGTTGGTTTTAAAGTCGATTTGATCTTGGTGATTGAATGGATGGATGTTGTTAAGGCTTTTCTTTTAGGATGTGAAGAAGATCATTCTTGACATAGCTGGCTATTAGAAGTGTATGTAGGAGGATGTTCTACAGGAAGATGATGTGCAGAGTTTCTCTCTATGGTCGTGATGGTTTGTGGTAAGAGAAATGTGTCTTGTAGCGTTTTGTTGCAGGTTGTGAATATCATTGTGGATATTTCCTTGGTACTACATGGTTACATTTTCTATGTGTTGTAATTGGTAGACTTGTGACGCCTTTTGATCTTTCAGATCTGAAGTACTCAAGCAGTGGGAGTTACTGTTGTGTTTTGTCTTCTTTGACTAGTTGATACTTGGAGCTTGCATTCACTGTTGATGGGTTGGTTTTGGAGCGGCATAAGTTTACTAATGTTGATACCTATGAGGTATGTGAGATTGGATGGCATAGCACGAGCTGTGGGTGCTATTTCCAGTCACATGGGTTTATCAATTAAATGGAAGCAGTCAGTCTAATTGTTGTTCTAGCTGATGTTCTATATCTTGTTTCTGGATAATGACTTCACTATTGTGTTCTGATTGAAGCTTTGAAGTTGAAATTGCTTCTGTATAGCATTTGAGCACAGTGAAGTGGTACCAGTATCTTGTTGGTGATATCACTAGGATCTTTTGCTTGTGTTCGTTGGAATGGTTCTTATACACCTTGGCTTTGTATTCTTCTTCCACAGGTGGCATGTTGGAAGATGACAGGATTGTTGCCTGAAGGTGAACATCTTGGATGTTGGAGAAGAATTCTTCATGGAGCATGAGAGAATGTTTGAGATCTATGTGGTTTCTTGGAAGGCTATGATCAGTGGCCTTGTTGATAGTGAGTTGCAGTTGGATGCTTGGTCTTTGTTGCAGATTGTCGAGTCGACTGTTATCTATGGAATCATGTTGATCAGGTGTCTTGAGTATTGTAGGGTTTGAACTGGTGGAGCTAGTGTGATCTTAGTTCCTGGTTGCTTTGGAGGTTCCTGTGTGATCTTCGTCAAGTGGGAGATTGTTGTAAATTGTGCCTCAATCTCACAGCCTGAAACCTCTTATGAGAAATTTCGCTAAGACTGGTAAGATGTCTGGCTGATTTACTAGTTGATCCTGAACTGTCATTGTGACCTCCTGAATGTCTTGGTGATCAGCATCTAAAACCTTCAGCGTAACCTGGACTATCGAAATGATGTCTCAGCGACGATAGGAAGTCTTGCCGATATCGGCGTGACCTTTGGTCTGTCTGGCTGATGTGGAAATTGGTATGACTTGCTCCTATCGGCATGAAGTCTTGGCGACCAGGAGATGTCTTGCCGATTGGAGTCATTGGTGTAATGTAAGGCTTTGGTATGAAGTCTTGTCGAAGAGCGTTTGTCTCATCGACGTTGTGGGATGAGTTCGGCATGACCCCTAGCGAAAGGTGGTCTCAAGGTAACCTGGAGACTTCGGCGTGAAGTATTGGCGACAGGTGTTGGTCTCACTGATGGTTGTGTGACTTCAGTGTAACATAAGAGGCTCAGTGTAACCTCTTGGTGTTAGCGGTAAGTCTGGCCGACAAAGCTACATGTGATCAGGTGTTTTTAGTGAGACTCCTAGCAAATGGAGTCATCGGAGAAACATAAAGGCTTCGGTATGAAGTCTTAGTGAATGTGGATTTCTGGCCGAAAGAAGTCTTCAGGGTGAAATGTGAACATTGGTGTGATGTCTTGGTGAAGGATGGTAGTGTCCCCAATGGCGTTGCTAAGGTTGATATGACTTGAAGACTCGGTGTGAACTCCTGGTGAACTCGATTGTCTTGCCGATGGGAATCCTAATGTCGGTATGACTCTTGGTGACTGCTCAGTGTTCGGTATAACATAAAGGCTCGATATGATCTCTCAATGAAGGCGAAAAGTCTTTCTGACTGTTGGGAATTTTAGAGTGACCTTTGAACATCAGTATGATGTCTCATCGAATGGAGATTGTCTCGCTGATGAGAATGCTGAGATTGATGTGACTTGGGAACTTCGGTATGATGTCTTGGCGACAAGGGGAAGCCTTAGCGATAGCTTTCTGGACTCGGTATAATATCTTGCCGAATAGTGAAGACTCTTGGCGACAATGACGATCTGGTCTTGTGGCATTGGGGAGACACGGTTAGTGTCTCACCGACATGCGACACAAGTTGATCATTGTTGACTGAGTGAAGACTATCCTACGTGGTGCGACTTGGACAAATCAGAGAGAGCAAAATGTGAACCGTTTGCTGTGAGACCATTGCAACCATTTCTGTGTGGAAGGGAAAAACTCTAAACGATGAAATGGAAACATCTTTGATGATAATGATGCTGAGCTGGAGATTGTTGTCTGACAATTGAAAACAAAGCCTGTTGAGAACGAATGCATATATGTACGCATTGGACGTTCTATAAAAGGCACTGATAAACCAAGGAGCTGAAGAGCCAAGAGCCAGAGATATAGCGATAGAGAGAGGACCGAGTGGATGGCCGAAAGGTCAAGGCCATGAGGTCGAAGCAGTGGAAGAGATTAGGCAGTGTTATGCAGGAATCCCTCCTGATCTCTCAGGGAGAGTTTGCTACCAGTTGTACCCAGAATGAACAAGATGTAATCTCTTAAAAGGCTATGAGCCTAAAACTATATTGTAACCTTTTGTTGTTGAATAATACAATGGCTCGAACTTTGGAGAGTGGGGTTTTTCACTCGAAAGGGTTTTCCCCACGTAAATCTTTGTGTTCTATTTTTTGTCTCATCTTTCATGTCTATATTGGTTCTGTTAGAGAATCTGTTAATGCATGTTGTTGAATTTACATGTGTTTTTCTCATAAGGATTAATGTGGAAAATAATTGTGTCTGTTTCCGCTTTAGGACATAGTAGTACGTGTCTTTGAGGCAACCTAATCGAAATAAAGTTACCAAAGGCAATACTATTCTTGGAGTTTCTATAAGATGCTCCATTGTTTTTTCCCTTACAATGATGTATGGATCAAGTTTATATTCCATGTTCTTCTTGTGTTGAGGTCTAGTTTGGACTGTAAAATAAGGATCAATTTTCAAGAATGTGGGATGTGAACCTTTAATTCTTTGGATCAATCCAAACTCTAGGTACAAAAAAGAAAGTCTAAGATTTTAAGGATCAAAAAGGATGGTGATGAGATATGAAAGATGGATGATTGGTGAGTGATTGGAAATCTTAGGAAACCTTGAAGAGGATACTAAACTTTAGGACTTGGATTGATGTTTGATTCGATTTGGGATTGATTTGATTTGGATAGTGAACTCATAAACTCTAAAAGGTTGAATGTTGTCCTAGAGTAAATTTATCCACAAGATGCTAATTTGACTAAATTTGTAAAGAAGGATTCATCTAGACACACCTAACCAAACAAGACAATTTTGATTTGATCTGATTTTGGATTTTGGATAGTGAACTCATAAACCACAAGATGTTGGATGCTATCAAGGGATAGACTTGTTCACAAGGATCGATAATTTGACTAAATATGTGGAGAAGGATTCATCTACACACATCTAATCAAACGAAATGATTTTGATTTGGTTTGAATGATTTACCAAAAGTTTAGCATGAGGGATTTTTTCAAGATTTCTAAGAATTGTTTGTGAGGTGATTTTGATTTTGATTTTTGGGGGATGAATGAAAGTTTTGATTTTGATCCTAAGAGACTTAGAGAGACTTTGTTTACTAGACCAAGATATTGAAGAACATGCTTTTCTCTAAGATTAGTTCAAACCAAGAGACCAATGTTTGCTCAAAAGACGATAAAAAGATAAGCAAGCACATGTGTCAGGTTCAATTTGAGTTAATCTTGGTTAATGACTTTCTTTTACCACAAACACACTTCTTGCTTAGTTTTCAAGCTGAATGTCTATGTCTCAATTCCTTTCCATTCCACAAGGCATATTGTGTGAAAATCAAGGTTTCAAGAGCATAGTTTCCTATTGTTGACTTTGGAATGAGAAAATTGAGATATAGTTCCTAGTGTTTAGAAGCCTTCTAGGGATAAGAACCCCTAGGGACAAGTAGTAACATGTGGACTTTTCAAAAGTATTTTTTCCTCTCAAAGAGTTTCAAATTTTGATGATTTGTTTAATGTTTGTCTCAATATTTCGGATCTAAGCACTATGTTTTCGAACTAACTCACAAACAATATAACATCCTAGCTCAATTGGTACATTTTTCTTGGTGGGCTTGCCTCATGCCCTTCATAGTAGAAGAGATGATTTTACATGCAACCAAGGAAAAAATATAAAGGTATGTTAAGAATGAAGTCTTAACCTCTATATTTTAACCAAGATCGGACATGGAAAGTAACTTCTTGGAATCTAAGTTCCAATGCACCACTTTGATAAACTCGTTGGATGGACTGGTTGGCTACTACAAACAAGGTTCTTAATGATGAGACATTGGGGACTTGGCACCTTGTGAGTATCCAACAATCCACTAAAGGCTTTAATCAATCCTACTAGGGGCACTTATACTTTTTACGGTAGTACCCTGTTCTAAAAGACACTGTACGGCTAAGGCCTACATACCATCAGGACTTGACAATTTAGTCTTATCCATTTATATACCGGCCCGAGTGAAAAACTGGTTGGATTCACCTTTGAGTTCTCCTTTCGAATGTGTCTCTTAGGCAGGCCCCTCTAAAGGTAAACAAAAATGAGAAAGCACATCCGTAGTTCAATCAACCTTCGTTTAGAAATAAAGGGAGAACACACGCGATATACCTAACTCACACTAGCAAGCTTTGTTCAATTTTAGGTCCCAAAATGAAGTGTAGAGGCAATATTTTATGCAACTTAAAGTCATCAAAAATACTTTTGATTCTCAAGATCGTCGTCAAGCGTGAGAGAAGTGCATATGCCTTTTTAGATGAGATTATTTTGCAAAAAAAATTACAAAGCATAAAAGACACATGTTCATTTTAAGTCCACAAAGCAATAATGACTTCTTTTTAAGCACCAACTTTGAAGTGTGAAATTGATTTGTTCAATTGTTAACTCTGAAAACAAACTTTAGTAAGTTTTTCTGAAAGTTCATTATACGTTCCTTGTCACAAAAAATGAAAGCTTTCAAGAGTTGTTCTTTTTAGAATCCAAAAAGTAAGTTGGTTCAAAACAGAAAACTAAAGCGTATAACGAAAGTCTTAATCATTCGGAAATGCTTTTTTTATTATTATTTTTAGGGCTTCAATCCTCCTTGCCTCCAAGATTTGTTCAATATCGCCTCTTATCTTTCAATGTTGCAAATCCCTTTCGCAAACGAAATCCCTCCTCACTTTTCCTTCCTATTCCATGTATAAACATTACAAAGATATTAGATTTATCTCAAGGGATCAATCAAGCAAAAAAAATACCCCTGTTATGCAAAGTCTCTAAAAAAGAGAACAATGGTCACAGCTAAAAAAAAATAGTTTTGATGAGCTCCCACAGTCATGTAATCTTAAGAATTTGCAATACAAAGATTATGTTTTGAGTTTTCTTCCTCAACCACAAACCTTCCATAAAACTTCAAGTGAAAGATAAGCATTAGTTTTAATCTCCCAAATGTTACTATCATAAAGAAAGTCGTCCAATACCTATTAGTCTGAAAAGGAAGACATGCTTCTAACATTGATCCTAAAAATGCAATCACACATTCACCTTCATACCATTAAGCAATTAATAACTATGTCGTATAACTCCACTCTACTTCCAACTAGAGATAAAAAAAGGCTCCACTAGGATTTGATCCAAGATTCAAGATCAATGTGGAATGGCATAGGTTAATGCAGACCAAATGCCTATGATAAAAAAAATCTTTTACAGGATCACATAGGTTAATCTTTTTGAAAACTAGTTGGAAGTACGTATCTGGTTAATACATAGCACAACACTCAAATAAGGCATCTACAAAATAAAACACATGGGTACATGAGGAAGAGGTGTTTCGTTAGCTTGAAAAAAATGTAAAAGAAAATGCAGTCAATTATGACAACGAATACCACAATTGCGGCCACCAGGAACATTAGGCTTTTCATGACTTTAATAACTTATGCATATTTTGATTATTTTGATTGAAACAATAGTGGTAGGTGAATTATTTCTATTGAGACAATTGTCTAGTACTTGGACTATCAAAAACCTCATATATTTGGTAAAGAGAATCGGTGAAGTCAAATCCTTGAGTCGCGAACCTTCGTACATGCATTCAAATCCCCTTAAGTCTAAACCACCAGAGTTATGAGTTCCTAGCATAGTGGGAACGTCTCTACAAATAATTATTGTTTGACAGCATAGCTTTACAAAGATACAAATATAAAGAAAGTTATTGTGATGTTAAGTCAATAAAAGCAATAATAATATGGTGCACACATTGCTCTATCTATTTACCATTGTGACGCATGATCTTTCAATAAGTAATATCATCATTGTGAGTGAAAAAACATTGTTATCATTGTGAACAAAATAAGTATAGAAACAAAGGATTGAATTGAAGGCGCCAATAAATGAATAAACAAAACACCGCCTAAGAATATTTGAAGAAATGTCACTTCGAGCTACACATCCACTCAAATTTAATGTCAGACATCTTATCCTTATCTCCAAGATTTGTGTCCATGAACGTCGTGCATGTCACTTGACAGAAGTGCCAAATAAGAAAGAAACGGGCCATGAACGATGATTGATTGTGATCACAGAATGATGATAGAGAAAAACCACGATTATGAGGATCAAAACCATGATAGTCAACTTTAAATGTATTAAAGGTGTGTCACAGAATGATGATAGTGATGTCCATTCACTTCTTGTACTTTGTAGTTCAAAATAAGTTAATAGAACCTGCAGACAGTGATTTGAACAATCAATATTAAATGTTGGATGGTGTAGGCTGCAGATCTTTTACCAAATATTTTGTGTGCCTTTCACTTCTCCAATTTGGCGAGCAGCATCCAGCATGCCAATATATCCAGCGGTCGCAAACTATGCACAGACACACAATAGGTATATCATAAAATCTGACAAACCTCATATTCTTACATCATACTTGTTCAGCTTGAAGGTCTTACCATTAGATCAGCCTTTAAGAAGCAATGAGTGTCATGACACCTTTAGCATTTGATCACTGATAGATTAGTAATAAAGTGAAAATAAAGTAAACAAATATGCAGACTATTATTAGAAACCAGACAAGCATGAATCATCCCTAGAAGGTAATATGGATTTCTATTCACATTTGGATAACTATTGGAACCATCCCTCCTCCATGCCATTCCTCAACCTCTTTAGCACAGATTTTTTTTTATAATCCCACTAGAAAGGGGGCGCCCATACTCTTTTAATGCAATCACAATAAATTGAATTTATTCGGTACCAAAAAGTCCTCCCTCCAACGTACATGCCCATACCTAAGCCGTCCCTCCTTCCCTCTCCAATAAATGCTCACACCACAAGCCCATACGCAAGGAGGTGAATGTAGGCGAGCTTATGAATCTGTTATTGAAGCCTATGCGGTAGCATTTGATCAATCAAAACCACCAGATTGAGGCAGCTTTGCAAGAATCATATGATGGTGTTTTACAAAAAGGCTCTGGCTATTTTTTGATAGAAGTGATATAGGGGCAGGTGTTGATAGAGGTAAAATAGAAAGTTCAAATGCACAACTGTGAGGCTAATTGATGGCCTATAGGTAGTAAACTACGACCTCTCAATGTAGTTCAAATCACTTCGCATGTGTAGGAAAAGTGTATGGAAACAGGCATGCCTTTTTCTGGCCGCATGAGAACTTTAGGAGCCTCTTGAGTTGGTGTAGAGATTTTCTGCGAGCTTAGTTGATGAATATTCTTCAAATAGTACAACATACAATCTTGCACAACAAACTCTCTCAAATCCAACTAATTTTTAATTCCAAAGAGTGCAAATTTAAATGTCCCAAATGCCGACCACAAATTCTTACAAACTTGCACACAAACGCATGGAGAAAAGAAGAAAATTGTATGTTGCCAAATCTGCAACATACAATTTCTATTTAATCTGAAAGATCCTTTCACGTATGATTATGGTATCAATACAGTAGAAGCTCACAACGTTAAATAGTTAGTTGGACAAAAATCAAAGAGAAATATGATTCATAAAACCAGAAGTGAAAGTGAATTCAGATTATAAGATTCTTGATAGTTTTTTATAATATCTACCACAAGAATGAGATAATGATAAAAATCAATATTCTTATAAATATGGGCATAGGAAAAGTTCACATTATTTAATATTCTTCATGGCAAATGATATTCATATTCAAAAGAAAAATGATTTGAAAGAGTTAGTTTTTCACAAAATAGTGATTCCATTAATATCGAAATAAAATTCATAGTCAAATCAAAGCATGTGAAAGATTTAGCCTTTAAAACACAGTGATTCAAATAAAATTTAGATTCAAAACACAAATCATTTGAAACATTTGGCAATCAATATGCCCTCCTTCTAGCGCCATTCTATAGATGGTGAAATCTGCAAATTGCTAAAAACCTAACACACACATTAGCATGGTTATTGGTTAAAACAAACCACATATTCAAGTTACATCTCTATGAAATAATCTAACGTGTTTCATATTGCAAACAAAATAAACAATGAAACCAAGCAAAAGCATATGAAAACATGATGCAAACTCTATCTCATAGTGGATTGGTGCTTCTGTGGAAAGAATCCCTTTCCCAATCCTTGACAAGCTCCTAGATGGTGGATGATGCAAGATCATATGCTAACTTGGATGAGTTGTGGAGGAGTAATACAATAGAGGAGGCCTCTATTTAAAGCCAAGAAGGATAAAATAATGCCAAACATGGAGGATGTGGGACTAAAGATCCACCAATTACAAGATGCCACTTGTCAACATGTGAGAGGTTGAGGAATGAGCACATTTTGGTCAATGTGCCAAAGAGGGGGAGATTTGAAATTTGAATTTGATGAGAAGATGAGTTAAATGCTGAGTTTGACCTTTGCAAGAGACATGTAAGACCTCTTAAATGCTTTGTTGGATGTACAAGTCAATTTGGGGGGAGATTTAAACTTGGAAGAATATTCTCAAAGATTGCATGTTGAAAGAAAATGATGAATTAATAAATCAATAAATTGATTTATTTGTGCAAGTGGGAAAAGCTAGAGGATGTGATGGGTGATTAGGATTAGCATTAATCATGGACTTGATTAATTAAGATGATGTTAGGTGATTTGACCCATTTGAATTAGAGTTAGGGATTTATTTAAATCAAAAAGGAGGAATATGAATTTGAGATTTAATTAAATAAAGTTTGGTTTATTTAATTAAAAGGATAATGTTAGGCTTAAATTAAACAAAGTTGATTTATTTAATTTAACTGGATGACCATAGGAGATTGAATTTAATGAACTTGATTTACCTGATGAATGGATGAATGTGAATGATGCTAATTTTGTATATCTACAATACCTAAACCGTTGAGGAAGTATATTGCAATCTGGTGAACTCGAAAGTGCAGGGTAGGAAAATGGCTCCATAGGTACTCTCTCTAAGGAGGTTCAAACAAAGTGCACCGAAGTCCTATAGAGTAACAATGGAAAAATCTTGCAAGATACAAGAACTTCACGGGTCCTTGGACCTATAAAGAAAGCACCCTCAGGTACTCTCTCCTGAAGGCATCCCAATGTGAGGGGACTCTACAAAGTCAGATTGGAAAGAAACATCATAGGCGCACCTACAAAGCAACATGTTAATCCACATGTTAGAAAAAAAAAATCCATTTAGTCAGACAAGAAAGTAGATAGTCACACAGGCAGTCAACAACCAAAGGAAGAGCTTTCAAAGGGGCTCCTCAAGAACCCTTCAAAAGAAAAGGGGTCCACTTAAGGGACGCTTAGTTTGAAAGTACAAGAGTATTTTTTGAAAATCAATTTGTCATCAAGGAATCTTTTTGAAAGATGTTCACTTCATCAAGGAATTCAAAAGGAAGAAATCACTCTCGCAAGGGGAAGGTTAGAACTTCGCCTACAAGAGAAGGTACACCCTCCTTGAAGGAATTTTTTTCAAATTCTTTCTTTATGAACCCATGATGAAGGAAAAATATTCTGCTAGGGGTCCTTGTTGAGGAATGTGATTTTTGAAAAAAAGTTTTGAAAATATTTTCAAGAAAAGATTCATTGGCCACTAAATTTTCTTTCTAAAAATCAAAGTGACACGATAACCCCCCTTAGGATGGTGCATGCTAAACATAAGGCACGTGACATCCTAAGGAGAGAAAATCAAGAATTAAAAAGTGATGTTGTGGCCCCCGGAACATGATGATATGTAATCGTGGTAATGTTGTTGCACACACGAAGGAAAACATGTGAGCACCACAACGTCATAAAACAAGCATGAAAGATAAAAGAGAAAAAATGTAAGAAGAGACAATAACATTACGAACAAGGGAAATAAAGGTCATCTGATATTTTAGGGTCAGAGTTGCTCATAAATATAGATAAATAAGTATAATAATATATAAATGAACTTTCATCAACCCCCTACCATATTATACCATATGAAGAAAGGCACATGAAGACAAAATAAAAAGAAAAAATTGGGTCAACATGGAAGGGACAACTAAATGCCCCCAAAACATTGCATCATCCCTAATTGCCAAAATTCAATACCCAACAAAGGAAGAATGATGTAACAAATAGAGGAAGTTTTACAACACAAAAACACTCTTGTATCTAACCACTTACAAGGGTAAAAAGGGTCATCCAAGAGCACATAATGCAAGCATGGGGAAAAAAAACACACACAATCTACTTTACAGATAAAGAAGAGGTGCCTCCAGTCCTCATCAATCAAAAGGTCATCGTTATATCCTAATCTAGATCATCATAAGGGGAAGGAGGACGAGCTTGCAAGGAAGAAATATCAAGGGAGAACCCTTCGATCCTTCCACGACAAGAGATTTAATGAAGAAGTCCCCTTGAGGTCTTCTCCACTCAATTCTTGTGGGGCGAACATCAACAACTTCATGAAGATCGTTGATAGGGTCGGTGCCTCATCCACAAAATTAAACATGCACTTTAGAGGAGTTTCATGTGTTAACTCGAAGGGAAAGGGAGGTGGCACCCAAGATCCATTGTTAGGATCATTGAATGTCTCAGGAGTAGTGACAAACTTTGGGGATGATGAGGATTCCTCTATCACTAGGATGGAACACACCAACACAAAACCACCCTCCAAAGAAGGTGAACCCCTCTTCAAAGCCCCATTACTAGTGGGTTTGTCCTCCATCTTTTTCTTCATCAAAGGATGGGAGACCCCCACAGATGAAGCAGAAGGCATGGAGGAAGAGGAGAAAACCGCGGAAAAAATGACCAAGGTATTCAGTATGTCCATGGTTTTTGAGAATGGAGGGATGTCTAGGAGGGACATTAAAAGGGTTCACTCGACCGAAGGAGCAATAAACACCTGTACCCTCTTCAGATGAGGATCACTTATGCTCGTAGTGGGAATTGGAAGCAAGACCGAAGCTGAAGGAATTGAAGCAAAGGGGATTGGAGAGGAGGACACAATAGTAAGTGTCAAAGAAAGAAATACCATCTCCTTTTCCATCTTCTACAGGGTGGCCTACTCAGTGGCCAAATCCCTTCTCCAACACTTGCACTTATGTGTGAGGCGTGAGGTAGTTTCTACAACTTCGGGAGGTAGAGACCACAAGTTGAGAGGGAATAGATGACTCCCATTTGATCATCAAGGTGTCCATCACAACTATTTCTAGTGGAGGGAGGGACTCGTAGATGGGAATAGGAGGGAGAGGTTGAGAGGATGATGAAATAATAGCAGGGGTAGTTGGCTCTAATGCCTTAGTGGTGGGCCTCTTCCCATTCACTACCTTAGAGGTAGGATGGGTAAGAGGTAAACACCTAGGAGTAGGAGATAATGGTGCCATAGTAGGGTGAGAGGAAGCAAAAAGCAGGACAATGGAATACGAAGAAGAAGGGCCCTAGGTATGCTTCTCTTCTTCCCTTTTTCGAGCCAAGGAAACCTCATGTTCCACCTTGAGGCAAGTCGAATGTGAAATTTCATAGGGAGAAGGAGGGTATCTAACCTTAGGTGTTATTCCCCCACTCTTGTACTTCACATAGGTTCAGTACAAGAGATCCATCCTAGGAGGAAGCAGACCAACGGGTGTAGGCCAAAAGTGATCAAGTGAGTAGCCCCTGGACACACGATTGACAGTTTATATCTAGTGTCATGGACTACATGCACTGTACCCTCATGGAAAAACTTTAGACACTTATGAACTACCAAGGGAACTGCATTTGTAGCAACCAACCAGGGGATACCTAGTTTCACTCTGAAGAGTTTAGACCCTGAGATAATGTAGAAAAGTGCATTTACAGATCTAGGTCCAACTAAGACTGATAAGGTGATGTAGCCAATGGGAGGTACAGAAAGCCCATTGTGTGTACAAATAGTGCTCCTAGACTCATTATACCCATCTTTGTGTAACAAATTAATCAGCATAATCTCCTTAGTGATGACATTCACCTAAAACGTAGGGTCAACAAGAATGCATGTTATGGTTTTTCCATTCATTCATGCAGGGATGTATAAGGGAGATGGTTCTCTGTTGTAATTCATAAACAAGTCCTACAAGGTGAAGGTTATATCAGGAGATCCACTCGCAAGTTCCACAAATGGGATGGGTAGATGTAAAAAGGAGGCCATTTCTTCACACACTAATAGAACTTTCCCATAGCCCCCAAGGGTTTCACAACTAGATGGTGACCCACTTAAGGTTTCATTTTGTGATGCTTATGGAACCTTCTAGCTACACCACTAGGGGTCATAGGGTGGGTTGCAAGGCTAGGAACCTCACAACACTCCTAGGATACGAGGAAAGGGTCTTTCAACACTACTAAATGGAACCACAATGGTTCACGTTAGGTTCACCAAATTGTAGAGGGGGACCAACCACAACAAGGCTCCAAGTCACAAAGAGCTAAGAGTGGAAGGATTCCCTAGTCTACCTCAGGTTGGAAAAATGTTTTAGGTCAAGGATAGAGAATTTAGAGCATCCTCAAGTGCTTATGTCACTCTACTATCCCGAGAGTCTTGATGGGGATAAACGAGTAGGCTTCTGGAACCCAAACTCTACCTCAAACAAATCTCTGCCAGAGGACATTAGTGTGGTTCAAGGATGACAGCACAACATGTTGGCCTCTCACTGGGGCACTGGCATCCATACAGCTAGAAAGTATAAGAGTACAATAAAAGGTACAAAATCCTACTCACAACTTAGTGATTGAGGTCTAAAGTACTAACTGAAATGATAACAAACAGAACAACTAAAACAACTAGAAAGATGATGTAGAAGATGGCAAGGATGAAGATTAACTCATGAAGAGTCCAACTTTCCAGCAAGGTCCACATGAATGTGTACCTACACACATCCAAGAGAGGAAAAAATTTGGGTTTGTATAGGGGTTTAGCATAATCAAATCCCCACTTTGGTGTTTCCACCTCCACATATAGCAGATAGAGAGATAGATAGAAATATGATAAAGAAATGAGTGCTAGAATGTAAAATGGAACTGAATACAACAAGAGACACAAAGCTACACAAATCCAATGACAAATTAAGCAAAAGAGTTACCACCCTCTACCAAAGGCACTCAAGGCCTGTGGATGTCAAAATCTGCAAATGGTTAGCATTTTAAAACCAAACTAAATCTTAAACATCCATATGAGATAATGCAACATGCTTTTTAAAGTGCAATACAATCACAAGTTAACTAAAACATCTATAAAGAAACATGAAACATATCTATCTCATATTGGATTCGTGCTATTGTATAAAATATCCCTTTCCCAACCCTTGCTTAAGCTTGATGATGAAATTGGTATGAATATGATATGAAGATGGTGTGGACAAGATCAGTTCTCAAATGAAGAGAGTGACCTTGCATGAGGATTGTGGATTTTGTGGAGATTGTGGAGGATTTGCTTGAAGAATGAAGCCTTCATTTATAGATTTTCAAATGCTAAGAGTGCTTAACATGGAGGATGTGGGACTAAAGATAAGCCAATGGGGAGAGGCCACTTGTCATCATGTGAGTGGTTGATGCATGTGCAAGATTTGGGAAATATGCCCAAGAGGGGGGAATTTCAAATTTGAAATGAGAGTTAATGCTGAGTTTGACTTGTGCAAGGGACATGTAAGAGACATGTAAGACCTATTAAATGCCCTGTTGGATGTACATTTCAACTTTCCTTTTGAATTCAAACCTGATGGAATATTCCTCATGGATGCCATGTTGAGTGAAAATGTTGATTTAAATAAATTAATAAATTGATTTATTTATGCAAGTGGGATTATCTAGAGGATGTGATGGGTAGTCAGGTTAGGCTAATTAGGATTAGATTAGCTTAATGATGATTAGGTGAGTTTGACCAATTTGACTCAAATATTTGGATTTGTTTAAATCAAAAAGGGATGAGAAATGACTTTTGAGATTTTAATTAAACAAAGTATGATTTATTTAATTAAAGGATGATGTGAGCCTTTGATTTATTTAAATGAATAACCTTAGGACTAAAGACCTGATTTACCTGATGAATGGATTAATGAGCGAATGAACATGAATTGGGTGCACGATGTTAATTTCATGTGTCTACAATGCCAATGAGAGGAATGCAAGCCCATAGAAATGGTAGAGTCGAAGCAGTTGCAACAATGTCAAAAGCAACCTCACTAGGCACTAAGCTACAACTTTTGTGGTAGAATACGTGGGATATTGTGGTGTTGGAAACATGAAGCTAATGGTACAACAAGTAGCTCAAATGTATGATGATGATCAAAATGGTGTGTAGAAGCTCAAGAAATATCAAGAAGATGGATTGAATGAGAAAGATAGCCATTTGAAGATGAAATAGAAGGGAAGGATCCATTCAAAGGTCAGCAGGAAGGTGCAGGGGCATTACGTTTTTGTTGCCAATGGAGAATGTTAACTTTTCTGCATATTCCAAATGCAAGAATCATGTCAAGATGGCAACGTGTTGTGTAGATGTCTGCACACCGTGCACGTGTCCCTAACAAAAATTTCCCCATCGACACTAAAAAGAAGCACAAAGCGGATGGATTGCAGTTAGGTGATGTGGAATTACTTGGTCGGATTTTATTTTTCTAAGGTGGAGGATGTAAAAGGGGAATTTGCAAGAGGGGTGCAAATTCGCTCCTATACACAAAAATATGTAATATTTGCATCAACATGTAAGAGAAAAACTCAGTTGGAGTATCCAAAACTATAAAGAGAAAGTTGGTTTGAAGAAGAGAGAAAAGAATTTAAAATTGGGAGATATGATATATGCACACCTATGAAAGGAAATATTTCCCAGGCATACCTATGACAAACTCAAGTGGAAGAATATTGAACCGTGCAAGATTATCAAGAATTTTTCACTTGATGCTTATGAATTCGAGCTACCTATAGGTTTGGAAATATCTCAAATTTTTATTTTTCTTATATATATTGCATACAAAAGCTTAATTTAGCAAAAAAAAAATGAAGTTTGATTGAAATCTATAAAGAATCTTATTCGTCAAACTACTAACTCATTTTTTGTAGAAGATTTGTTGAAAACTATCTTTCAATCATTATATTAGTTTTAAACCATTTAATATTATTTAATGGTAAATTTACATTATCCCCCATTAGTGAGGAATTTTAAGTGTGTATGCTCTCTCCTCACACTAAAAGGTCATCTTGGAGATCATAAACAATTTTTAATCCTAGTTTGTTGTGTTAAGACAAAGAATCAAAGTTTTGTATGCTATGCCCTTGAACTACAAGATGATCTTGGGAACCAAATAAACTTATACTTCTTTCCATTTATTAGGCTTGTCTAAGGATTTCATCACTTTAGGTAATTACCTAAATCACATCTTTCAATGGGATATACAAAGGGAGGAGGGTGGAATTCGTACCTCAAAGGAGAACCATCATGTCTAGGTCAACCTTGGTTCCCATTTTTATATGGAGACAAGGTGAATTATAAATTCAATTATCCATGAATAAATTCTTATTTATGGACTCTTATTCATGTACTTAAGTGTATACTCCTTCAAACCCTTAGAGTTCTAGTAGATGTGAGAGGCCTTAAGTGTGATGATTTGGATATCTTTTGTACTAACTCTAATCTCTTCATCTTGTATGGGTTTTTTATTATGACTTGCTAAAATAAATCCTAGTTGCCCAAATATATTGATGTGTCCTCCTATGTAAGTTATTATTGTGGATCTCAACATCAATTGCATGTCTTTATATTACTCAATTCATCCTTAAACTTATAGGCCACTATTGATTTAGTGTTGTAAATAGCTCTTCTATTGTTATTCAAAAATATTGATATATTATTATGACACATAAAAATGAGGGATATATAGAGCCTATATTGCTCTACCAAAAAATTACATTATTTTTTTATAAATAGAAATGAGAAAAATATCTCTACCTCGACTGATCCTATGATACACAAAAAAATAGATTATCCCTAAAAATGTCTCATGGGTGATTAACCTCATAGCAAAAAATATATCATAGCCATAGAAAATAAAAAACAAATTGAAAAATAATGATTATGCACACCCAAAAGAAAAGAAACTAGGGAAATCACTCAAAACACCGCCTAATATTTGTGTTCAATTAAATTAACAAAGTAATTACTCAAAACATCATAGAAAAAACATTTTCAAGTGAACCCACAAAATCAACTATTTAAATCACTCAAAATATAATAAAACATCCATGTTCAATGAAACCTAGAAGGAAATCACTAATAACAACAAATGGAATCCATGTCACAAACAGCCACAAGCCAAAATCACATTTGAAATCCAAGTATAGAAGTGAAATTTCTAAAATTTAAAAGTTTCTAGAATATGTAATTTTAAATTTAGACTCCATTAAAATTCAGTGAGGATTAAAAAATTTAAATAGAAAGATTTAATTGAAATATTTCCTTTCTAACAACAACAAGATCACCTCATTAAATTTATTTCATCTGTCTTTTGGCCCTATTTTAATCCCACTTTTCTATCAAACTCTAGAAAAAAAAGATCACCTTCCAATGAATCTATACCTTAATTTTTTTGTGAATGCCCTCGCCTCGTGATAATATTATAATTTTAATAAGACAATGATAATTAATATAGTTAAAATTTTAGTAAATTAAATTTAAAATCTAAGAATGTAATAAATTTTAAAATTAATTGAAATAAAAATGCAAAAAAATTAAAGATGGATTTGATCCATATGCTACCTATTGAAATCAACCATGTAAATCACTTGAAACACAATAAAACGTCCATGTTCAAAGAAACTCTTAATACTGTCACTAATAATAGTGGGAGTTCATATCAAAAACATTGACAAATTAAAATCTGAGAATTCAATAATAGAAATGGAGTTTCCATAATATAAAAGTTTTCGAAATGTATAATTTAACACACTTCAAAATTTAAAGATTACAATAGATTTGCTATATACATCTACGGGATGTTGGATGATTTTTTAATACGTACCATTCATTATGAATCTTCATTGAGTTTTTTGGTCTTTGTCTTTTCTGATTACAGTAGGAATTACACACATGTCGACCAAGATAGGATTGTCTCATTACTCTATACTCCTTGTATGTCTACAAACCTAGTTTCTAGAACATATCTCTTTGTGAAGGCCTCAAACTTACTTCTCAAATACCATTCTAGGTACCCATTAGGCCCAACTTTGACATATCAAATTTATACATATAATTTTTTTGGAGTATCAATCCCTAAAATGGACTACTACGCTGGAAAGTGGCTTAATTAGCCCTGTTTTCCAAAGCAACACCAACCCAAACCTTCTTCCAAACACAAATCTCCATTGAAAATCCCCAACCACGTTACAAAAACTTTGAATCAACAACTTCTATCAAGATAAACAACTACAATTTCACCAAATCACCAAACCCTTGTTTATGCCTATTTAGGCTAGTTTTCAAGAGGGTTTATTGAAACTCAACACTCCCAACTTCATTTCACCTTATAAATAACTCAAAACCATCACAATATATCTGAACAGGCATATTTCACCAACTAGAAAGGGTTCCAACCATTATTTTTACAAAACCCTACTTCAAAGCATCACTTTTCACCAAAATCATGAAGAATTGTAACTAGGGCATCATCTTAACTTCTACAAACCGCCTTCCCTACTCTTGAAAATCACATAGAACAACAACCTGCCCCTAATTATTCCATTCCACCAAGCTATCACAAGTTTCACCAGGTCGAATGGGTTAAATGTCCATTTTATGCACTCAAACCTTCAAACATGGTTTTATTAGACCATTTTTCAGAAATGTACCTCTAAAATGCTCTAAACTTTATGAAATCAGTCCTAAAAAAAACCAAAATGGATTTGATTGACATATCCATCAAATTCAAAACATTACAAGTCAATAGCAATCAGTACGAATCCATACAGAACCCTATAGCAGCAAGTTTTTAGAAATTGCAGAGAAAAAAACAATGTTTTATTATTGTTCCAACTGCAATACAAAGTTCCAACCTTGCCTTGAGCCTTTCTCGGGAATATTTAAACCACACACACCAAAAAATAATTAACCCAACTAATTCAAACTACCATTAAAACTTCTTGACCGTTGGTTTTTTTTTTTGCATTTTTGCAATTTTGCACCAACATGACAACTTTATCAAGATTTGACAATATGTCTCTAAACCAACCCAAAATAGATTCAATACATTGTAAAATGGCCTATGATGACCTTATTACATCACTTTTAGACTTAACACACCAAAAACCCAACTTTTAAGACCATATCTACATGACTTGACATGGTGCCCCTACACCACATCAACATCCCATCAAGGTACCTCATGGGGGGCATGAGGTATGCCCAATATATCCCAATAGCCTACAAGTACTTTGTGTCCTCCATTGAAAGTGCAGAGGCTAGGTCTCTAAGGAAGTTAAGCTGCTTACCACCAAGATGCTGACGCAAATGGGTAGCTACCTATCAATAAAGAAAAAATATGCCCTATAAGCGCTCTAAAATATTTAATTTCTACATTATTCATCATAAAAGTGTGCTAAAGTCTCTCTAGTGTGCTTTCCTAGTGGTCCTAGACACTTTATAACCCTTTTGGGACACTTCGTGAAGAAAACGAGACACTTTGTGAAAAAGTGGGACACTTTGTGAACAAACGAGACACTTTGCGAATAAAAGGGACACTTTGCAAACAAATAGGACACTTTGTGAAAAAAGGTGACACTTTGCAAAAAAAAATTCCAAGATCCTAAATTAACTTAGAAATACATAAAAATCATCAAATTATTGCAAAGAAACTAAGTGAATGTAGCATAATCGACTCACCTCGTGTTGACACTCACAGCACACCATATGTTCCCGTAGCATGCCCAGTCTTGTAGGATTGTAGTCTCGTCTACTCGACATCTTTCAATATTCTCTCGTCACTCTCAAGCTACAAGAAGGAAAAATGACAAATTAAGTTATAATTTACTTCACTTTTCGCTCTTATGTTTAAAAACTAGGGTTTTTATAATATTAGGGTTAAAAGAGTACTTTTTATTCAAATCAACATAATGGGTGCTAGCGAGCTCTATTTTCGACATTGTTTGTTACGTTGAAATTGTAACTTCGCTCCCAATATCATCAATCATCTATCATTATGTGGCATGGTACTTGAAAATTCCCTATGATATGATTTTCCTTATTCGATGTAGATAGATTGCTACCTTGATTCCACCTCTGTATAGCAAGCAAAATCAAGGGGGGGCATACATCTACCTTCGGATTTGATTTCTAGAACTTTCATAAGAGGATTTTTGGACAAATAAAAAATTCTTGTTGCAGGATGCAGTACCTAATGTTGTGGTTTTGTAGATAACTGCACTGGGGATTCATTCTCCCATCTTCTGAATGAGTATCCTTTTATGAAATAATGTGTACTATTTAGAGTCTTTTAGCTTGCATATGCATGTAGAGTCATAAGGGTGCTAAAGTGGGGGCTACACACTTAATTTGGACCTATTTTGGCACCCTTGCATTAATTGATCCTTAAACTTACAATTTATAGGCCCCTAGGAATCATTATTTTGAATCTTGAGGCTTATTCTACTAAAAAATCATATAAATCCCAACAAATAACACTTAAATAATTTAAATTTAAAAAATCCACCTCAAAAATCTCAGGTGGAACCCATTCGCCACCATGGGTGAATGATTCCCCTTTGGTGGACCATTTTGTCAAGGGTGGCGAATGAGTCCCTTTTGGGGCATTTTTCAATTTTGAGTGGGAAATTCACTGACCTTATTCAAATTTATGATGGATGTCAGCCTTTGAGGTCTAAATAATGATCAATTAGGTATTGATGCCTATAAATATAATTTTTTAGGTTATTTTTCATAACATCTAGCCATTTTTAACAAACAGATTCAAGAGTCAAGTATTGAATATCTTTCACAAGAAAATTCACAAGTCTAACCACAACGAAGTAAGCTTTGGGGTAGCATTTAGGGATTTTTGTAGGTCTTCAAGCTCATCTTTTGTTCAATATCTTGCATTGTTTAGGGTTGATCATGGATGCCTATGAAGAATCATGAAGAATTCTAGGTTGGGGAGATGCAACTAGCCATCAAGCCAAACCTAAGGAATTATTTTCTAAGTTATTCCATCTTCCATTTTCTCTCTATCTTCAGCCTAAGGAAGGTTTCCATATCATTAAATTCATTTCTAATGTTATTTAGGATCTCTTAGAGTGAGTCTTACATCATTCAAGTTTCATTCATGAATCTTATTCCTACATAATAGAATAGGGTTGCATCTTGCTTCAGATTTCGTAGTCTTAGATACACTTAGGGCTAGGTTTTTGCTACATATTTCATTATTTCTTTCAAGGTTTAAATACCAAACTAGGGTTTGACCAAGGAAAACCCCCCATTAGAAACCAAATTATATTCTATTTTCCAAGTTTTTTTGGCAAAATTGGATTTGGGTTTCAATCTGGGAACAAAGTGCAGATGTTGGAGTACAGATCTGTGATTTTGATTTTCGGAAAGTGGAAAAGGAATAATATGCCATTAGTGGCATATGAGTCCCACTAAAGGTATTTTCCAGATCATTTTGCATATTCCAATACCCATTTCTCTAAAACTACTTTCTAGGTAGAAACCCTTATTTGGGACTAAGTCGCCCAGCTTGACGTATGAGTCCCAGTTGATCAGAAAATCAGATTCTTCAAGAATTTCAGAGACATTTGCAGTCTTCACTTTGTCATCTACCAATTTCCAGGTGCACTCTTTCTGTTTGGATTCTCTGTCTTGTTTTATATTGCATTCAACCTATCTTTCTACATATCATAGTGTGTTTTCAAACACTTTGCATTTTCTTAGTTTTACATTAATAGTCAATCTCTTTTATCAATCCTTTGCATTTAGGACATTCCCCTTAGATAGATTTCAATCATCTTTGCATTGGAATCTAAAGGGCTTATTCTTGAGTGAGCCATTAATATTTTTGGTACCAATCTCCTTTTAGGTTCAAAACTCTAGAAGTGTAAGAGAGCCCTCATACCCAAAAATATTTGGTTCACAAGAATCTCTATTGGATTTTCTTATTTTAATTATTTCATTATTATTATTATATATCATTGATTCTTATTCATATATGTCAATTCAAGCGTGCAGAGAAAATATTACTTCCATTCTTAATCATGACCAGCACACTATCGTGTTAAGTATTTAACTCAACAAGGAAAACTAACCCATAAATACACTGACACAAACAACTTGACCAAATGAAAAAACAACCCAAATAATACTTTTGTCGACAAGCGTAAAACTTCAAACCCAAAAAATATTTCAAATACGAACAATTCTTATTTTCATCGAATAGATTGAAGTGCAGTTAGGCACTTCCATTCCTAATCATGGCTAGTAGAGGAATTGACAATAATGAATTATGGTGCTAAGTATTTAACTCAACAATAGACACTAACCCATAAAAGTAGTCAAGCATAGCAAGGAATGGACATTAACACCCAAAATGCAAACAACAACAAGCAATAGACATTTGTGGACATGGAAATTGTACTCCTTTGTAGAAAGTACAATATGTGGCCTAATTTAATCCTATTTTAGACACCCTGGCACCAATCACCTCTTAAAAATTGTATTTATAGGCCCCTAATGTTCATTATTTTTTATCTAGAGGCCCATTTTACTGAAAAATCATACAAATCCTGATAAATAATGTTGTAAACATTCATATCTAAAAAACCTACCTCTGAAAACCTCATGTGGGACCCATTCGCCACCTTCACCTTTGGTGGGACCCATTCGCCAAGGGTGGTGAATGAGTCCCTTTTGGGGGAATTTTTATTTTTAAGCGGGAAACTCACCGACTTAACTCAAATTTTTAGTGGATGTCAGCCTCCTAGGTCTTAATAATGAGCAATTAGGTATTGTTTCCTATAAATATGTGTTTTTTAGGTCATTTTTCACATCTCCTAGTCATTTTTACAAAGAAAATTCAAAATTCACGTGTTGAGAATCTTCCACAAGAAGTTTCATTAGCATTTTTAGAGAAAAGTTGAAGCTTTTGGATAGCAAGATAGGGTTTTTGCAAGTCTTCAAGCTCACTTCTTATTCAAGATCCAACATTGCAAAGATTTGATCATGGATGCCTATGGAGAATCATGGAGAAATCTACGTTGAGGAAATGCAACTAGCCATCAAATCACACCTTATGACTTGTTTTCAAAGTGATGTCATCTTCCATTTTCTCTCTATCTTCAGATTTAAGGTTTGCATGTAATTTACATTTAATGGAAATGTTGTAAGGTTTCTTGGATTGAAATCTTGCATCATTTAAGTTCCATTTACTCATCTTATTCTAGCACATTAGAATAAGGTTTTGTCTTACTTCATATTTTCCTAGTCTTAGACACACTGAGGGCTAGGGTTTTATGCAGATTTTATCCATTCAAGGTTTAACTACCAAATTAGGGGTTTGACCAAGGAAAACCTCCCATTAGAAAACAAATTTTAAGTTGTTTTGTAGGTATTTTCAGAGATTCAGATCTGGGTTTCCATCAAGAAGTGTTGTGGAGGTGACAAAGTGAAGATCTGAAACTTGAACTTTCAGAAAATAGAAAAAGGACTGATTCACCATGGAAGGCGAATGAGTCCCATTGGAGGTGTCTATCGGAGAAGATTGTAGATTCTAGTACACTCTTGGCAGAAACAGGATTCTCGGCAGAAACCCTAGTCTGGGACCGATTCGCCTAGGGTGGCGAATGAGTCCTAGTCAATCAAAAAGTCAACATTTCTAGTTTTTCAAAGTATTTTCAAGTCTCCATCAGGTTGACAGATGCACACATTCAGTCTTGTAGCTTTTTTTTATTATTCTATTCGCATTTTTATTCATCATTTTAGGTCTTTTGCAAAGAACACTATGTTTTCAAACACTTCATATTTCTTAATTTTGTATACATAATCAATAGTATTTTTTAGTTTTTTGCATTTAGTTTACTTCATTTAGGCATTTTTCACCCACATCACATCAATCCTTGAATGTTAAACATTGAATTTTGCCCCAATCTTTCCTCCTCTTAGGTGAACAACCCTAGAAGGAGCATAAAGCATCAGGTGCCAAAATCTTTGTTTACAACATTAACCCATAAAATGAAAAGATGTAAAAAATTATAAAATGACATTGTAAAAGACATGTACCAACTTACGAACGCCTCATTTTTCACTCCCCATACAATAGACATAAACTTTTTCAACAAACATAGATTTAATGATTTTATACCCAGACATTTTTGAATTACTTACACCTAATTTTCATTGTCATTTAATAGATTCAAGTGTAGTTGCAATGCATGCATGCAAACAGTAGCCATTAACCCATAAAATGTAGAAATGCAAAAAACTATAAAATGACTTTGTAAAAGATATAGGAACTTACAAATGTTTTATTTTTCAATTCCAAAATGGTATACATTAGAAAACCCAAAAAAGAAAATGTAGAAGATACAGAAACTTACAAGCGCCACCTTTGTCGCTCCCAACACCATAGATGCAAACCCTCTCAATAGACACAAATTTCAACCTCACAAACAACCTGAGAAAATGAACAACTAACACAAATAATACTTTGCTTGACAGACTTAAAACTTCACACTATAAGCCACTAATGACAGCTGCACTTCAATCTACTCATAATAAATGCGAACTCACAAATAGTAAATGCAAATGTACTACTTGACACGCCACACGTCCCCACAAAGAGTGCATACGAAGACACCACTATACTAAGGAACTCATGAAGTATTTCCAATAGCAAAGCTCCTTACAACAATTATTATTTAAAAAAATTAAAAAATATCAAAACCACGAGGAAAATACAACCAACCAATGACAAAATTACAAAAAAAGCATCGATAATTAGCTTTTAATAAATATTTCCCACAACACCAGCAAAACTATACAAAAAAAAATTGGGCGTGATTCCCACTAGTCAATTTTAATATGCAAGATTGAGGCAATAACATTAGTTCCCCGCTTCTAAGACAAGGACTAAAAAAAAATTTCAAGTGAACCCACCAAAATCAACTATTTAAATCACTCAAAATATAATAAAACATCCATGTTCAATGAAACCTAGAAGGCAATCACTAATAATAACAAATGAAATCCATATCACAAACAACCACAAGCCAAAATCACATTTGAAATCCAAGTATAGAAGTGAAATTTCTAAAATGTAGAAGTTTCTAGAATGTGTAATTTTAAATTTAGATTCTATTAAAATTCACTGAGGATTAAAAAATTTAAATAGAAAGATTTAATTGAAATATTTCCTTTCTGACAACAACAAGATCACCTCATAAGATTTATTTCATCTCTCTTTTGGCCCTATTTTAATCCCACTTTTCTATCAATATTTAGAAAGAAAAAAGATCACCTTCCAATGAACCTATACCTTACTTTTTTGTGAATGCCCTCGCCTCACGATAATATTATAATTTTAATGAGACAATGATAATTAATATAGTTAAAATTTTAATAAATTAAATTTAAAATCTAAGAATGTATTAAATTTTAAAATCAATTGAAATAAAAATGAAAAAAATTAAAGACGAATTTGATCCATATGCTACCTATTGAAATCAACCATCTAAATCACTTGAAACACAATAAAACGTCCATGTTCAAAGAAACTCTTAAGATTGCTACTAATAATAGTGGGAGTTCAAATCAAAGATATCAACAAATTAAAATTTGAGAATTCAATAATAGAAATGGAGTTTCCATAAAAGTCTCTGAAATGTATAATTTAACACACAAAATTCAAAATTCAAAGATTACAATAGATTCGCTATATACATCTACGGGATGTTGGATGATTTTTTAATACGTACCATTCATTATGAATCTTCGCTGAGTTTGCCGGTCTTTGTCTTTTCCGATTACATTAGGAATTGCAGGCATGTCGACCAAGATAGGACTGTCCTCATTACGAATTGGCAGCCAACAATTTTCTAGTATACCGTTTCCAAGAATAAAGAAGAAGACGCGTACCAATTGGTTTGACAAATATAAGAGAAGTCCCGAACGGAACTCTTACCCAGTGTTGGCCTTTATTAACAGCCAATAATATTTTTAGTTTCTTTTCCAAATATTTGTGGTCGGAAAATCAAACGAGGCCAAGTCAAGTAAAATGGTTTGACTTGCGAAGATGCGGAGGGAACGCCTCCGAAATTACCCAGTCATTTCAGGAATTCCATCAGATTCTTCTGTGATCCAATTATCTATTTATATCCACTGCGCTGAAACTTTTAAAATAAAGAAAGTTTGCGAATCAGGCCATCATACTGAGAATTAAGTATCAAACAGAATAAAAGATCTTTTTTCCAGAGCTGAGAGTGTTTTTAACTAGTGTAAGCATTCATTGAGATTATGGCAATATCTCGATTAGTTTTGGGCCATTGGAAGGAGGTTGAACAGTATTTACCCGCATGTAATACCTTTTCTCCACACAAAAAAACTATTGGAGATGGAGAAGACAAAAGCCAATTGAAGGTTGGTGATATATGGCGAGATATCCAGGGTGCCAACCATTGGAATGGCATGCTCGATCCCATTAACCCACTTCTCAAAGCAGAGATACTCAGATATGGTGATTTTGCACAGCAATGCTACGATTCTTTTGACAGTACGCGCTCTTCCACATACTATGGGAATTGTAAGCGCAGCAAAAGCTCGCTCGCCCAGAGACTGGAATTGTTAAATTGTGGGCGCGGCTATCAAGTAACCAAATATATATACGCAAACACGAGTCTTCTGGACTCCATTTTTGGCGAGGAATCCAGCGAAGGTGTTACATGGATTGGTTATATTGCGGTTTGCACTGACCTAGATGAGATAAAGAGATTGGGAAGGCGTGATATAGTTGTTGCATGGAGAGGCACGCAAACTCCGTATGAATGGATGTAGAATCTCAGAGACATATTGGTTCCTGTTATGACATCAAAGGCTACAACATGCTCCAACATCCAAACACTTTCAAATCCAGATGCCAAGATAGAGAAGGGCTTTCTCAGTTGTTATACTTCCACCGACGAGGACTCTATTAGATGAAAGCTTAGTGCAAGGGATACTGTAGTAGGTGAGATAACCAGATTAGTGAAGGAATACATACACCAAGAAGAAGATTTGAGCATAACATTTACTGGGCATAGCTTGGGAGCTGAACTGGCAACCCTGAGCGCATACGATATCAAACAAATCATGGTGAATGAATATGGTATTAATGTTAGGAACCAGATGAAGAATAAAAACAAAAACATAAATCAAGCATGGAACAAGAACACAATCACAACACAGTGATTTACCCTGGAAAACCCCCAACCGGGGAAAAACCAGCAATGAAGATCTTCATAATAACCCTCAGCCCCAACTGGGCTAAGCCTAGAGGCTTCAACCAGCCACACATACAATGGAGTCACCAAGCCATTATATAGACTTCCATACATGAAAAACCATGGGCTCAAAACCACTTATGGTTAATCCACTAACTCTAACCCAAGAGCTAGTTTAACCCAACAATCCCCCCTTTAAACTTGGTCTTGGGGTTAAAACCAAACCCCCCTTCCACAAGCACATACCAGACCTTTCCTTTCAGGGATCAAGCAAGCCATACAAGGTCTTACAGCCATCAGCCCAAATACATGTATTAAATTTTACATTCAACTCCATTACAATTTTGTTCTTGCTACAGCCAGCCTTGGCTGCGGGTACCTGCATACAATGACTTTAACCAGGCAACATGCCTAGAGCAGCAACCACAACCAATTGTGCACAATCGAGAGAAATCCAAATTTATCTTAAAAGCCAAACAATACCTCCATCACAACTAGAATGAGCGCATTCACCGCGTCGCTTCGTTAACATTCCAGCTGCACACATGCTCGAACTTCTCCCATTCTCCAAGGCCCAATCTTCAGCTGATTCCTTCAGACTTCTTCAAGCTTGTCAGGCTAAGAAATCTTCACAGAAGAAATACCCAGAACCTTAAACACCAGGAAATCTTACATGCATCAACATGCAAGCACATACAAGCCACATGCGAGTCCATGCAAGTACATGCAACACACATGCAAGTACATGCAACTCACAAACCCTGCACATGCAAGCAAAAAGCAAATCCCAAACCTTGCTCTGATACCACTTGTTAGGAACCAGATGAAGAATAAAAACAAAAACATAAATCAAGCATGGAACAAGAACACAATCACAACACAGTGATTTACCCTGGAAAACCCCAAACCGGGGAAAAACCAGCAATGAAGATCTTCATAATAACCCTCAGCCCCAACTGGGCTAAGCCTGGAGGCTTCAACCAGCCACACATACAATGGAGTCACCTTGAGCCATTATATAGACTTCCATACATGCAAAACCATGGGCTCAAAACCACTTATGGTTAATCCACTAACTTTAACCCAAGAGCTAGTTTAACCCAACAATCCCCCCTTTAAACTTGGTCTTGGGGTTAAAACCAAACCCCCCTTCCACAAGCACATACCAAACCTTTCCTTTCAGGGATCAAGCAAGCCATACAAGGTCTTATAGCCATCAGCCCAAATACATGTATTAAATTTTACATTCAACTCCATTACAATTTTGTTCTTGCTACAACCAGCCTTGGCTGCGGGCACCTGCATACAATGACTTTAACCAGGCAACATGCCTAGAGCAGCAACCACAACCAATTGTGCACAATCGAGAGAAATACAAATTCATCTTGAAAGTCAAACAAGACCTCCATCACAACTAGAATGAGCGCATTCACCGCGTCGCTTCGTTAACATTCCAGCTGCACACATGCTCGAACTTCTCCCATTCTCCAAGGCCCAATCTTCAGCTGATTCCTTCAGACTTCTTCAAGCTTGTCAGGCTAAGAAATCTTCACAGAAGAAATACCCAGAACCTTAAACACTAGGAAATCTTACATGCATCAACATGCAAGCACATACAAGCCACATGCGAGTCCATGCAAGTACATGCAACACACATGCAAGTACATGCAACTCACAAACCCTGCACATGCAAGCAAAAAGCAAATCCAAAACCTTGCTCTGATACCACTTGTTAGGAACCAAATGAAGAATAAAAACAAAAAAATAAATCAAGCATGGAACAAGAACACAATCACAACACAGTGTTTTACCCTAGAAAACCCCAAACCGGGGAAAAACCAACAATGAAGATCTTCATAATAACCCACAGCCCCAACTGGGCTAAGCCTGGAGGCTTCAACCAGCCACACATACAATGGAGTCACCAAGCCATTATATAGACTTCCATACATGCAAAACCATGGGCTCAAAACCACTTATGGTTAATCCACTAACTCTAACCCAAGAGCTACTTTAACCCAACAATTAACTCAATTCCCATGACAGTGTTTTCCTTCGCGTCTCCGCGCATAGGGAATTTCTCATTTGCCCAACATATGGAAGAGATTGGCGTCAAAGCGTTGCGTATGGTAAACAACAAGGACTTGGTTCCAAAAATTCCTGGGATTTTTTTTAATGAAAATCTGGGATGGATGACAAGGCTTCTGCACTGGCTTCCCTGGGCATATGTTCATGTGGGAATAGAGATTGCTTTAGACAGCAGCAGCTCGCCTTTCCTAAATCAAACATATAATCCTGCAGACTTCCACAGCTTGGAGGTTTATTTGCACGCTCTTGATGGCTTTCAAGGAAAGAAGCTACCCTTTAAGTCCTCGGGAAGAGATCCAGCTCTAGTTAACAAACATTCAGACTTATTGATCGAAAGCCTTCAAATCCCTTCTAACTGGTGGGCAAAGAGAAATAAAGAAGTGGTGAAACGCATAGATGGTGTGTTGGTGTACTCTCCTACAACTCCAACTCCTGTTCCTCTTCCGCAAACCCCCATCTGATCTATTACACTTCATTGTTGTTTTTCTTGTATTTTTCTTGTACACTTTGCATGAGGGGCGAGCTAGAATTATAACTCTGTGGTTGTGACTTGAAAGCCCCTATTCCAGCTCACTAGAACATTCAAATCGCAGCTCTCCTTCCAATCTTTTCCACTTGTTGTTAATAACTCATATGGTTTTATGAGGTTAATGCTAGACAAATGATGTTGCATCCTGTTATGAGGTATGCATTGTTTAGAGCAGTGTCGAAGTTCATTTTAGATAGTTTTTACTATTTAAAAATTATCCAGGAGAAATCAGGCTTCTCTTTTCTCAAGAGTTTGAAAAGCAGATTTAATCTTTAATTTAAAAGTATTTTTAAAGGATTTCTATAAGGTTCTATCCTCTATAAAACAAACGATATTTTCGTCGTCTGTAATAAATCAATGCCTCAATATTCTCTTCTTGTCGTAGACTGCATTTTAGTTTTTTATTATTAAATTTTTCAATAAAATAAATAAACTAGCAATCGCACCTTGGTATGCAATGGGTATCCCGAAGATGTGTGGAAGGTCAATTACAAAAAAAATTAGTCTATTTTTTTTAATACTTTTTGTAATACATGAAGTCAATTGATAAGCTATTTAGCAAATGATGTTGTTTGTTCAACAAAGGTCGCAATGGAGAAGTGATAGCTTCAAATAAACTATGCATCCACTTAGAAGGATCCAAACATGACTAAAATATATTTGTTTTTATTTTTAATAGAACACAATGATAGATTTATTATTTTTAAAAATATATTGATTTAAAACATAATATAATTAAATAAACTATTCACAATGTTCACTAAGTAAAAATGAAAAACTTTAAATTGATTCTTTATACATTTAAAAAAAAGATTTAAAAACTCCAATAACAATTAAGTGTCTATTCAAATTTCCCACTTTTAAATAATAATTTACTATATTTTAAATCTTTCATTTATAATACATATAATTCTAAATGGCAATGTATATATGTGTAATGGTTGAATTTGCATATTTATGTGATTATTTTACATGAATGATTCAATATATTTATATTTCTCTAAATGATATATTTTTATGTAATATTGGGTTCATTCCTTTAGCCCTCACATAACAAAATACAACTTCTAAATAAATCTAATCATAGTAAATCCATTTCGGGTCCTGTAAAACCCATTTTTTCCTCTTTCAAAAACAAAATACAACTTCTAAATATGATAGTAAATCTAATCAAACATGACCCAAATGTAAGATAAAGATAAGAATCTTAATCTATACCATTATTTTGAGTTTGTTTAATAGGGAATTTCTCATTTGCCCAACATATGGAAGAGATTGGCGTCAAAGTGTTGCGTATGGTAAACAATAAGGACTTGGTTCCAAAAATTCCTGGGATTTTTTTTAATGAAAATCTGGGATGGCTGACAAGGCTTCTGCACTGGCTTCCCTGGGCATATGTTCATGTGGGAGAAGAGATTGCTTTAGACAGCAGCAGCTCGCCTTTCCTAAATCAAACATATAATCCTGCAGACTTCCACAACTTGGAGGTTTATTTGCACGCTCTTGATGGCTTTCAAGGAAAGAAGCTACCCTTTAAGTCCTCGGGAAGAGATCCAGCTCTAGTTAACAAACATTCAGACTTATTGATCGAAAGCCTTCAAATCCCTTCTAACTGGTGGGCAAAGAGAAATAAAGAAATGGTGAAACGCATAGATGGCGTGTTGGTGTACTCTCCTACAACTCCAACTCCCGTTCCTCTTCCGCAAACCCCCCTCTGATCTATTCCTCTTTATTGTTTTTTTCTTGTTCTATAACATTTAAATCGTAGCTCGCCCTCCAATCTTTTCCACTTGTTGTTAATAACTCATATGGTTAAGCTTGGACAAATGATGCTGCGTCCTGTTATGAGGTATGCATTGTTTACAGCAGTGTCAAAGTTCATTTTAGATAGTTTTTACTATTTAAAAATTATCCAGGAGAAATCAGGCTTCTCTTTTCTCAAGAGTTTTTAAAGCAGATTTCAACTTTAGTTTAAAAGCTTTTTAAAGGATTTCTTTGAGGTTCTATCCTCTATAGAGCAAACGATTTTTTCGCTGTCCGTAATAAATCAATGCCTCAATATTCTCTTCCAGTCGTAGACTGCATTTTATTTTTTTCAATAAAATAAATAAATACATCTATGTCTGGTCTATACGATATTTAAAAAGTCTATTTTTTTTCATTTTTGAACTTGTGCTATATTAGGATCGAATGTTCAAAAATATAGTTATTCATTGCAGGACAAGTACATTCATGACAGTTAATAAAAGAAAGACAGTCAATAACACACAACCAAGAATATTGTTTGTGAAATGTTAATTTGTATATTTTGTATATATATTTGTAGGGATGTATTGGTGAGACTTTTTTTTTTTTTTTTTAAAAGGTGCAATGCACCCATAATATTAGGGGTAAATGTTTTTTTGACCGGAGCTATGAACCGGATACAACAAACCACAAGAAACAACCAAACCCGCGAGCACAAAGGCCCAGCGAAGGCACAAGGCCTGCGAGCACTTTGGCCCAGCGAGGGTTTGAACCCTGGTGGCCGTCACTACAACCAAGCGACTTGACCACCGAACCACGCCCTTATCGGCGTATTGGTGAGACTTGATTATCATTGGAAAGTCCTATTATTTAACCTCCACAAGATAACATTTCAAGTTTTATTATAAGTAAATAAAATTGCAAAGATGCAAATGGCAAACCTAAAATTCTATATGACTCCACCCCAACGGAAGGACAATATTGTATTAAATGGATGCAACTACACCTATAAATATAATTACTAATTTTATTTCATTTTATTATTGAGTTCTTTACAATTATACTTATAAATAGAGATATTTTATGTTAAAGATCTTTACAATTATCTTTATGTTAGATTTTTGGATTTGAATATATATAAAAAAATTGTCACTGATGTCTATGATCATAGTACATGATTTCTTTGTTCTTTAAATATTTCATCCTAAGGAACAATCTATTTTGAGCACTTGTATTTAAGCATGAGAATCCTAGGATGAAAAATCTAATGATTTTAAAGAGCAAACTCATATAAAATTCATATTTAAGTTTCATTGGACATGGAATCCAACTCCATTGTATTAACTTAATTTTCCATTCTAATAAGAATATCAAATGTTATGTCATCATTTTTGAACAAAGTGTTATGAAATTGTTGATATATTATTAGTAATTTAAATCTATATTATTTGAGATCTTATTAAATAATAGGATCCAATAGTAATTTTATTAAACTAATGAGTGTTTGTGGTAGGTTAAGGATTATATTCGCATTTTTTTTTGTCTTGAGACATTATAGTGCTATTAGAGATAGTTTTTTTGGCTAGCTTATGAATCATGGGAGAATTATTTAGATATCTAATGTCTATTTGACTGAGATATTTAGGAGCAAATAACAATTTGAGAATAAAGGCCCAATCAAAGAAAGAATCATGAGAGATAAATTTCAAATAGTTAAAGGCATCAACTTCTATCACAAAAGGTAAAAAGGTTTTTTATTATGATATTCATAAGCATATCTCATTTGTGGAATTCTACAAGTTATAAACGAGGTATTTGTCAAGAGGGTTTCAATAGAACTAACCTCACATGAATCTCAAAGTATTCAAAAAATTATTGATTTATCAAAATGAATATGAAAAATTAAAAATAAAGCCTCATGAAGCCATTAAGTGAGCTATAACCCTAGAATAGTCAATGCATCATTCCAATCATAAGTAGAGGAACTCTCATATTGTCAAAATTAGATGTTATTAGAAATGGTCTCAAAAGAAAGAAACTTTATTTCTCATGAAAAGAACCTTGGGAAATGATCCATAGATTTCAAGGAAGATATGAAATTATATCTAAAGTAAAATCAAACCTAAATGTACAATGAACTACAAATGTTAAAGCTAAATATGTCCTATTAGTCAATTTTCATAGTCCTTGAAAATGTTATTTTTGTGGGGTAGATGAACAAGCCTATGTCACACTTTCAACCAACAAAATCATTTCTAGAGCAAGATGGTTTCAAGAAAAAACATCTTCATCCAAATAGGTTTTGATTCAAACCAAGTGGCTCTAACATGGAGCATACATGACCTTAGGTATTTGGCTGAATAGGTCTCATGTGAAACATATTTGGTCAAATATACTTTTCCTAAAACTCACAGAAATAAAGAAAACATATAGTTGGAAATTTTACCTTAAACCTTCTTGCAATGAACAATTTCGCTCGAACCCACACATGAACCATCTACCATCCAAAGGTAGTGTTGTGCATTTTTTGCACACATGCCCTCCTGAAGGCAGGGACCCCCTTCCTTTTTACTCCTGATAGGTCGTTATTGCTCTTGATGGGTCGTTTCACTCTCACCTCAATTTGTGTGCCCCTATCTTGGAGCCCAAATTGGTCATGTGCCTTCAAATGATCAAATTCCCCCTGACCAAATTCACCTACTTGATTTTCACTAAGTCTTTTGCTTTCACGGAAATGCCCCTACGGGTTTCCCTTTGTCTATTGCCCTTGCATCCTACAAGCCTCGTGGACCCGCAACTACGAGTCACCTCATTCGGGTTGCCTCTCATGCTTCGTCACTGAGTAGCAACTGATGCCCAACTTTCACCAGCATGGTGGGATCCATACTTAGTTTCTCCGTCTGAACATTGACTAAGCATCAAAACGGGTGTGGGTTTCCTCATCTCACCTAACCCGGGTTCGTTGTACCAAGAAATCAATGCATGCTATTAATGGAAATTGGCCTATAAATGTTGCTCCATGCCCTTCATTTTACCTGGGGCATTCAAATCTGAGAGAGAAACAAAGTCCCCCTTTCCTTTTTTCGCCTTTTTCCTTGTTCTGGCTAACTTGGTCCCTGCTTGCTTGATTCACCTTTTTCCTTCAGTTTTTGACTTTGGGGACAAGTTGCCTATGGATTTGGGATTTTTTTATGATGCCTAAGTGAACTACCAAGGTTTTGTTAAGTTTCAGGAAGTTGCAAAAATTTCATTGTGAGTCTTCGCCCCTTCGTTGTCATTTCAAAACTTTCCTTGCAGGCCACCATCCCTTTGTGGCCCTTTCAAAACTTTCATTTCGGGTCGTCGTCACTCCATGGTCGTTTCAAAACTTTTCTTGTGGGCCGCCATCCCTTTGTGGCCATTTCAGAACTTTCCTTGCGGGCCACCGTCCCTCCATGGCCATTTCATAACTTTCCTTGTGGGTCGTCATCCCTGCATGGTCGTTTCAGAACTTTTATTGTGGGCCACCATCCCTCAGTGGCCATTTCAGAACTTTCCTTATGGGTTGTCATCTCTCCATGGCCGTTTAGAACTATCGTCCCTTTGTGGTCGTTTTAGAACTTTCCTTATGGTTTGTCATTCCTTTGTGGTTGTTTCAGAACTTTCCTTGCAGGTTGTCGTCCCTCTATGGCCATTTTAGAACTTTCCTTGTGGGTCGTCATCCCTCTATGACCATTTCAGAAGTTTCCTTGCTAGTTGCCATCCCTCCATTGTCGTCCACGGGAACTTCCTTGCAGGTCATCGTCCCTCAGCTGCCATCCCTCCATCGTAGTCTATTTGTGTCCGACGTCTGTCATCTGTCGGTTGTCTAACATTCGCTGCTTCCACCCACCATCCACCATCCCTCTGTTACCATCCCTTTTTCGACGTCTACCCACGTTCGTCATCTGTCATCCATTTGTCATATGTTGTCCATCGTCTGCCATCCGCCCGCATCCACTGTTCGTCGTTCATTGTCTGCCCTTCGTCTGCCGTCTATTAGTTATCCATTTGTCTACCATCCGTCCATCATCTATCGTTTGCCCGCATCCGCCATTTGTATGCCTGCGTCTGTCGTCTACCCACATTCGTCATCCACCGTCCTTCCGCGACTGGTGCCCATACCCCTGAACCCACATTTATGTGTGTGGTCCAAATGAGCTCCAATGATGAATATCATGATATTTTACTTATGCATGGATGATCTAATAATCAGTTTGTAGGATTTGACTAACATTTGCCTTGATTTGTGTATGAAAGCACTTACTGCACTTCATGGATGCAGGATTTAGGGAACCTGTTGAGGGGCTATCGAAGAAGCCTGCAAGAGCCCCTAGAGTAAAAGAGGAAAAGGATGTCTGCATAAACAATAATGGACTGCCCAACATATTAATGCATGCCAAGGAATTCAATGACAAAATGACAAAGGGTGACCTTCAAAGGAACAAGAAGGAGCTATTTTATTTTCCACCAAATGATGATGATTTTTAGGAGCTATCCACTGGAATCAGAAGTAGCACAACTACTTTTAAGTAACACAAATATGCAACAATATTTAATGAAGAAATGTTGCAAACATATCAGACAAAGGGTATCTTCGTACAATTTTTCAGTTGCATCAAAGAAGACAGACACTATAGGACAAAACTGCTATAGTGCTAGGGTCACTAGATGAAAAAATAGGCTACAAGACAAAATAGGGAAGAAGAAAAAATAGTATGTTTTAAAATTGTGAAATATTGGGGGTACGTGAAACCCTAACTTGTAATGAATCTTGGCCACACATTGTGAATTAATCCTAGCCATTCATTTGGGCTTTGGAAAACTATAAATAGGGGCTTGCCCCTCAGTTGTAAATGATTGGAGAACTGGTGTAAAGGCATTATGTAGCAATAGAGAGCAACATTGCATGATTTATGGGTGTTTCTTTTGAGTTTGTTCATTATGCATGCATGGTTCTACTTCAAAGTTAGTTTTAGTATGTAGTTTCTTGAATGGTTGTTATAATGATGTTGTTGTTATATAGTGTTTGATGAGCTTTTAGCCCATACTTTTAGCACTTGTTGATGAAAAATTGTTGTGCAAAGTTAGCCTAGGCTTCTTTATGTCATTGTTGCAACCCAGTTCAATTGCATGTTCATGATGTGTATGTGCAATCTAAAAATCAGCAAACCTTAGAATATTGCACTAGTTTTGTGTAGTTGTAGGTTTCTCTTGGTCAATCAAAACTTCGTTTAGGAAGCTTGTCTACTGTAGCAGCCACCATTGTTACTATTCATTCGTAGCTTAGACTTAGAAAAACTTTCTCAACCCTTTCCCTTTTGCTATTTCATTTGGTCCTTGGTTAGAGTGGGATCTTAAGCATCACCATGAAGCTAAATCAGATGAACTTGGTGGGTTCTAGCTTGTTGTTTTAAGTGGGTAGTCACTGTTCATTCACTTCCAGCACTCTGAAACTACATTTGCAAACCCAACTTCCCATTCTTTGTATCTCATACGTAAGACTGCCTTGTGATACCAACAAAACACATCAACCAACTAAGAGATTCCAAGCTTGTTAAGAGAGGTGATGCACCTATGCATTACCTATGTTGAGAAGTGCAAAAACACCCATTAACAAAACTGGCGCTAGAAGAAGAGCTGGCAAAGCTTGAGGCTACAAAGCTGAAAATTGGAAGTTGAAAGTTCTTTTGAGTGAAAATATGAGATAGGAAGATCTCATCATTTGCTAGAAATTTGAAATCAAAAATTTTTGAAGGAAAACAAAAGCTGAGTTGAAATGGAGAAACACGTGCAAATCAACATTACTCAGCTACATGCAGATTGAATAGAAGGTTGGGGAGACCATTTCAACAATTTGCGTTGGCAGACAAGTGTAGAATCCATTGCACTTGCAGGCACAATGAGTTAGGATGCCCAACATTCTTAGGAAGAATTGAAAGAGTCTTGCAAGGAGAAATTCCCTTTTGGGAAATATATCAACCATTGGCTCCCATAGATCTAGAAGAGGAACTTTCTAACATGGTAGCCAAGGAATAGAAGGAGCTAATCCAAGAACACTTGAATAGAAAGGATGGATTAAAATTGGAAGAGGTACTAATGTCTAGTTGGTGTAGATTTCACAATGCACTTCATTCAAAACTTACTTGTTCATCATGTGAAAACATCATCACTCAAGTCAAAGGCAGTTTGAACAAGTTGGAATAGCCAACTCCCAACAAAGGGGATTCATCTCATGAGGCAGGAGAGCTATCAACATTTGAAGGACAACACATTCAAGTTGAACTAAGAAATTTGATGCAAGTAAACTGCTGGGACAACAAACAACAAGGCTGGAAATTAAAAGGAAGGAGTTGATTTTCTTGGGACAGCAAGAGGCTTTGATGAAAATTCAGTCTAAACGAAAGTAGAAAACCTCTCCTTCCTTAGTAAAAGGCAGTTTCCCGCATAAGAAGAGGAACGGTTGGTAGTCGAGGATGAATTGACAGAACTTGCAGCAACACATGCTAGGACAGCCAATGAAAATGCTAAAAATCATAAAGAAGAGGCTGAAAGCCTTGGAGTAGCAGAAGGTGATTGTGAAAGCCTACGTGAAATCACATTAGAGGACATTTCTTTCAAAAATGATAGTGATCAAGCATCTGAAAGCGAAGACTTGGAGGAGTGGGAACAACCATAGGTCATGACTTTCTACCATCAAACTTCCTTCCCAACTGATGATGAGGACCCGATAGTAGAAAGATATAGCGAGCTAGTGTCAAGGCTAGCAAGGGATTGGTCAGAGCTAAGATATCAAGTGGATTTGGAGGTCTTGATGCTGCTAGGTTGGTGTAGGCTCCATGACTTGTCACATTCAAAGTTCACATGTGAGTTGTGTGAAGAGGCTGTCAAACAAGTTAGAGAACAAGTGGAGCATCTAGGTGCCTAGTCTTCTCTAGTTGTTGCCCAGATCGAAGTAGGAGACCAAGAGCCTGAATCGAGTGATGACTCAATTGAAGGTAGTCCTCAAGAAGGTATTAGGACAGGAATAGGAGGAGGATAACATTCAGAGCTTCTGAACAATGAATTGCACGGGGGTGATTTTTATCAGACATCAAGAACCCTTCCCTCTTGAAGAGCATTTATACACCATGGATGATAGGCTTTATCGGGAATCCTTGGAGGGAAATCACATAGTAAATCTTGGCCCCCTTGATGAGGTTCCCTCCATTGATGAATTTTTTCCATTGGGATCTATACTCCAGAGGTATGCCAACACTGGGGAAGACTACATCTCAGAGGTTGGCAGCGATGAAAACATATTACATGAACCCCCAGACAACGAAGCATTAGAGTTTCCAGATTGGGAGAGGAATTCCTTCTCAGTCTATAGTGACAGTGAACCAGAGGAAATGAGTGAACATCATGATGAGATGCATGACCAGTAAAGAGAAGAAGAAAAAGGCAAGGGTGTTCTAATGGCTGCCAACAAGTATGAGCGTATGTGCAGGATCATGATGGGCCAAAAAGTGGCGATATGATGGGTATGTGTAGGGTATGTGGCTGATAATTTTTTTTACCCAAAATTGATGAAATGAAAAGGGTTTTAAAGGAGATTCTCAACTTTCCACCAATATAAATTATGCTTTACTTTGAATTTAATAAATTATTATTATTCATTTTCTATTTGAATTATGACTAAAGTCTTGATTGATAGGTTAATTGAAACATCTATAGCTTTCAAAGCGGTATCACATTTTTTTAATCTAAAACATGCATCACATTCTATGATTCACATACTATAGTATTTTTAAAAATGAATTTCTTGAATTTTTGACCTAGTTATGGTGGTCAGACATATGAGTTTTATATTTTTAAAAAGTTGTAATAAAAAATTCATAATTAATTATTTACTTGGAAAAAATTACAAAAATATGCATCACATCCGAACATGAGTCCTCTACTTATATCTAAAATCTTATAAAAAAATATTATAATTTTATTGTGGCTAGGGTGGTCAGACAGACATCTACTTCTTATTTTTTCCACGAAATTTAAGTAGTACTTGCATTGAAATTTCAAATTTTCCTAAATTGATTTCTTTTAAAAAAATAAACCTATTAGTTTAGAAACTCCATTCAATTTTCTATAGATTCTATTTTTACATATTTTTTAAATAATATAGATAACTTATTCAAATTTTTATGTCAAGTTGTCTAACTCTGATTTTTCTAAATTTTTCACCACTTAAGGGCCTATTTTCTCCATGATGATCTTGCACATACCCATGAAAGAATTGACCAACTACAAGATGCAACTAGAAGTCCTTCCACCATGACTATTGTTGATCCTCCTTCATATTCAGGGAGTTGCAATAGGACAGATTTGTGCATGTCATCATCCCATGACATTGAACATCATAAAAATAAGGTTAATACTTAGGGAAGGAGATGGGACAACACTCTACCTTTTGAAGACAACAATCAAGTAGATCCATGGAATATGGAAGATGCATGTGATGAAGTTTTTTTCCTTGAAGAACAACCGATAGGGGCTGCGGATCCCACTGGTAGCTTGGAAGAGGTGCTTGTTACCTCGTCCTCCTAGCCCTATGCCGCCCAAGATCAGAAATGTTGTGCCACCCAGTCCCTCCATTCGAGGCTACCAACATGACGACCGATGATGTAGTGCTTTCTCTCGACTGTCACATGCTGCCACCTTTGCATGGCAATCTCCAAGTTCTATCTTTCCTTACTCCTGTGAATACTTACAGTTGTGTTTCTCATTTTGATTATACGAACGAGGGGAGACGAACGTGTTTATGGATCAACCATGGGTTTAATGAATTACCACAATTAATAATTTTTATTGAATGTGTGATTGAATTTGAATGTTGCAATGTTAAACTTCTTTTTTCTGAGTATAAAGATAAATCTGCATGGCTTAGAACTATAATGATTTCCCTTCTGCTTGTTCATGCATTATGAATCCCAATGGGTGTAAGCTCCATTTTTCCTTTCCTGAACGTGATCCTTTGTAAATATCTTTGTACATAGTTGTTTTTGGGTAGTGTAGGTCTCATGTATATACCTTGCTTTCCTACTTTCATTGGGTTTGTTGGTTTGTTGTAGGTTCTTTTCTTTAGAGTAGTTTCTTTGTTGTTTTCTTTCGTTGTCCTGCTTTGGTTAGTTTAGGTGTTTTCTTTTTGTTTGCTTCTATTTTCTTTTTGTTTGCTTTCACTTTGTTGTTGCTTTGCTTAGGGCCCCTCTACTTTCAGCTGGGCACATCTATGCATACAACAACCATACTTATTGTCTGGGGTTGTTCTATGTATTTCTTCGTTAAAATCTAATCAAGTTTTTAGAATGGATGGTGAAGATCTTCTATTAATGTCAAGTAACCTAGGTGTTTGATTCAAAGAGGATAAGTCATTGGTTTAATTTCTTTTCCTAATGTATTCTGAAATCTTATATCTCTCACAATCTTAAGAATATGGAGGTCGCTTTAGGTCCTTAGTGAAGTATAGTTAAGTGAAAAATCTAAAATTTTGCTTCAGTGCCACTGTGATTCTCAATCCTGAGTGCAAGCTTCGTTGCTCACAGGTTGAAACAAAAGGAATTAAAAAGAGAAAAATCAAATGAAAAGAAACAAAAGAAAGAAAATTAAGACATTAAAAATCAAAGAAAGAAATTTAACTTTTCAGGGAGATCTGAGCAACTCTACTAGGGCTATGGACACCCATCTGATAGTAGAGAAATGTTCGGGAGGATCACAGTGAAAACCTCGTCGGGGCTATGGATGCCTGACTAGCAGCAAGGCAATGTCCCAGATGTTTTTGGAGTTAGAATAAATTATGTAGCTTAACTCGACCGAGCCGAGGTTCCTATAGCAACTAAAGGATGGGAATTAACACATATGCCAACACTTGGATTTTAAGTTTACAGAAGGTTGGGTTGACCGATGGTTTTGATCCTTTGGTCGAGCGTCTGGTTTGTTTTCCCTAGCATGAGGATCGGAACCAGAGATTTTGGGTTTGTGATTTTGGTTTGTCATCGAAATGCTCTGAAGCATTTCCCCAATGAGTCGCCATTTGTTGTGCATGTTTTGCACACATGCCCCATCGAAGGCAAGGACCCCCTTCCTTTTTTCTCCTAATAGGTCATTATTACTCCTGATGGGTCATTTTTCTCTTGCCTCAATTTTTGTGCCCCTGTCTTGGAGCCCAAATTGGTCATGTGTCTTCAAATGATCAAATTCCCCCTAACCAGATTCACCTACCTGATTTTCACTAAGTCTTTTGCTTTCGTAAAAATGCCCTTGTGGATTTCCCTTCGTCTGTTGCCTTGGCATCCTCCAAGCCTCACGGACCTGCAACTACGAGTCACCTCATTCGAGTTGTCGTTCATGTTTCACCACTAAGTAGTGACTGATGCCCAACTTTTTCCCACATGGCGGGATCTGCCCTTAGTTTCTTCATTTGAACATTGACTAAGCATCCAAATGGGCATGGGTTACCCCATCTCACCTAACCCGGGTCCGCTATACCAAGAAATCAATGCATGCTATTAATAGAAATTGGCCTATAAACACTGCTCCCTACCCTTCATTTTACCTAGGGAATTTCAATCTGAGAGAGAAACAAATTCCCCCCTTCCTTTTTTTGCCTTTTTCCTTGTTCTTGCTAACTTGGTCCCTACTCGCTTCATTCGCTTTTTCCTTCATTTTTTGACTTTAGGGATAAGTTGCCTATGGATTTGGGATGTTTCTATGAAGCCTAAGTGAACTGCTAAAGTTTTGTTAAGTTTTAGGAAGTTGCAAAAATTTCACTGTGGGCCGTCATCCCTTCGTTATCATTTCAAAACTTTCCTTACGGGCCATCGTCCCTCTATGGCCATTTTAGAACTTTCCTTGCAGGCCACCATCCCTCTATGGCCATTTCAAAACATTCCTTGTGGGTCATCGTCCCTTCGTGGCCATTTCGAAACTTTCCTTGTGGGCCACCATCCCTCTATGGCTGTTTCAGAACTTTCATTGTGGGTCGTTGTCCCTACGTGGCCATTTCAAAACTTTCCTTGTGGGTCGCAATCCCTCCGTGGTCATTTCAAAACTTTCCTTGTGGGTCATCGTCCGTCTGTGGTCATTTCAAAACTTTCCTTACGGGTCGTCGTTCCTTTGTGGTCGTTTTAGAACTTTCCTTGCAGGTCACCGTCCCTCTGTGGCTATTTCAGAACTTTCCTTACGAGTTGTCATCCCTCTGTGGTCATTTCAAAACTTTCCTTGCAGGTCGTTGTCCCTCCATGGTCATTTTAGAACTTTCCTTGTGGGTCGTCATCCCTCCGTGGCCATTTTGAAACTTTCCTTGTGCGTCACCATCCCTCTGTGGCCGTTTTGGAACTTTCCTTGCGGGTTGTCGTCCCTCCATGGTCGTTTCAAAACTTTCCTAGTAGGTCATCGTCCCTCCATTGTTGTCTATGGGAACTTCCTTGCGGGCCACTGTCCCTTCGCCATTGTCCCTCCGTCGCAATCCATGGGAACTTCCTTACGGGTTGTTGTCCCTCCATTGTTGTCTGTAGGAACTTCCTTACAAGTCATCGTCCCTCCGCCGCCATCCCTCCATTGTCATCCCTCTGTTGTCGTCCGCCCACATCCATCGTCTGTCGTTTGTCCATCATTCGTCTGATGTATGTCATCCACCACTTCGACCTGTCGTCCGTCGTCCCTCTGTCGCTATCTTCCCACGTCCGCTATCCACCATTCGTATATCATCTGTCATCTGCCATCTGCCTACATCCATTGTTCGCCATCCATCTTTCATCCATCATCTACCCTCTGTTCATCCTTCTGCAGTGTCGTCCACCATCCGCCTACATTTGTCGTCTGTCGTTCATCCACCTGCGTCCCCCGTTTGCCTGCATCTGTCGTCTGCTATCTTTCTACAACTAGCACCCGTACCCCTGAACTCACATTTATGTTTGTGGTCCAAATGAACTCCAATGATGAATATCATGATATTTTAATGATGCATGGATGGATCTAATAATGAGTTTGCAGGATTTTACTAACATTTTCCTTGATTTGCATATGAAAGCACTTACTGCACTTCGTGTATGCAGGATATAGGGAACCTATTGAGGGACCATCAAAGAAGCCTACAAGAGCCCTTGGAGGAAAAGAGGAAAAGGATGCCTGCATAAACAATAATGGACTGACCAACATATGAATGCATGCTAAGGAAGTCAGTGACAAAACTACAAAGGGTGACCTTCAAAGGAACAAGAAGGAGCTATTTTATTTTCCACCAAATGATGATGATTTTTAGGAGCTTCCCACTGGAATTAGAAGTGGCACAACTACTTTTTAGTAACACAAATCTGCAACAAGATTCAATGAAGAAATGTTGCGAACATATCAAACAAAGGGTATCTTCCTACAAGTTTTCAACTGCATCAAAGAAGGCAGTCACTATAGGATAAAATTGCTACAGTGCCAAGGTTGCTAGATGACAAAATAGGCTACAAGACAAAATAGTCCATTTTAAAATTGTGAAATATTGGGGGTAGGTGAAACCCTAACTTGTAATGAATCTTGGCCACACATTGTGAATTAATCGTTTCCATTCATTTGGGATTTGGAAAACTATAAATAGGGGCTTGCCCCTCATTTTTAAATGGTTGGAGAACTAGTGTAAAGGCATTATGCAACAATAGAGAGCAACATTGCATGATTTATGGGATTTTATTTTGAGTTTGTTCATTAGTCATGCATGGTTCTACTTCCAAGTTAGTTTTAGTATGTAGTTTCTTGAATGGTTGTTATAATGATGTTGCTATTATAGGATTTGATGAGCTTTAAGCCCATACTTTTAGCACTTGTTGATGACAAGTTGTGCAAAGTTAGCTTGGGCTTATTTATGTCATTGTTGCAACCTAGTTCAATTGCATATTCATGATGTGTATGTGCAATCTAAAAATCAGCAAACCTTAGAAGATTGCACTGGTTTTGTGTAGCTGTAGGTTTCTCTTGGTCAAGCAAAACTCAGTTTAGGAAGCTTGTCTACTATAGCAGCCACCATTGTTACTATTCATTCGTAGCGTAGACTTAGAACAACTTTCTCAACCCTTTCCCTTTTGCTATTTCTTTTGGTCCTTGGCTAGAGTAGGATCTCAAGCATCACCATGAAGCTAAATCAGATGAACTTGGTGGGTTTCAGCTTCCTATTTTGAGTGGGCATTCACTGTTCATTCACTTCCAGCACTCTGAAACTACATTTGCAGACCCAACTTCACATGCTTTGTAACTCATGCATAAGACCACCTTGTGATACCAGCAAAACACATCAACCAACTAAGAGATTCCAAGATTGTCAAGACCTGACACCCAAGAGACCTTGGGGTAATTTTCTGCAACTTGTTTGTAGGAGATTTCCTTTCAACATAGGTGATGCACCTATGCATTACGTGTGTTGAGAAGTGCAAAAACATCCATCAACAGGTAGGAAAACATGGATTGCTTCAAATTGTGTTTTAAATTTTTAATATAAATAATTTAAATTACATATGGTTTTATGTTTGTAAATTTTTCATACTATGATAATAGAAATTGCATACACTACAAATATCTTATATACTAAATTTTCCATAGTCACTAAAATAAATAATTTTTTTAGATCATTTATAAACTTATCTTTCTCTATTTTTCACTCATAAAGAATTCACTTAATAACACCATGTGAAAAACCTCCTCTATGATATTTTTCCATCCATCCATCCTTAAAGCAATATGTAGGTGCATTATTAAGGAGAATAAATTGAAAATATGTGATTAAATATTTTGAGCTATCGATTCATCATTGTCTTTTTTATTAATATCATCTTGTATCTAGCTTCCCTCTTACATCCTACTTTCTTTGTCATCAATTCCACTCCATTCAAGCCTCACAAACCCTTATTTACGCATCCTAAGAATGAAAACTTAACATCCTTAGACCAATTTCTAATCCATATCCATTAATCACATATCCGTTTTTGGTGATCCCACAATAGTATGTCCCAATTTTTTTCCAAAGTAGGACATTGAATTCAAAAAAATTCACAAAATTTTCACTTTTTAACACATATAGAAACCAAACCATCAAGAATTCAAAGATGACATGAACTAGTGATTTTTGAGATTTTTCTTGTAGATTATAAATATATAAATTTTAAAAGTTTAATAAATAAATTTTGAGTTGTTTAAATAAATTTAATAACTTATTTTTATAGTTAATAACATTTCTAAAAAGTGAAATTATTTCAGTAAAGCATAACTTTATTTGTAGAAAGGATAAAACCGTAATTTTTTAAATGTATATTTTTAACACTGATATCTACTGCATGGATAATTTTTCATAATTTTGTTGCATTTTTTTATACATTTTTGAAATGAGATTAACTATAATTTAGACATAGTTAACTTTAGTTATGCATTTTATTTGTATTTATCCAAATCAATTTTTTTTGTTGAAATAAGAATTTAATAAATACCTAATTTATAGATATTTAATAATATTTTTAATATATTTTACTATTTTTCCATCTATGTGAAATAGATACCTTCATAGTTGCTAAAAAGCCTATTTTACTAGAAAAGAGAAAATAATATAATAATCAAATTAAATATATTCAATATTATACTTATTGGAATGATTACATCAAGTGCTAATAACCTACAAATTATCTTTGAACCTTCATTTCATTTCTTGGTCCAACCCAAGGCTAGATACTAGAAAAATTGAGTAAAATATGAGGCCTAAGATGTAAAGGTCACTTTTAAGGACTTTGTTCAAAGGACCTTTACAAATATTTTCCTTTATTTGAAGGTATTCAAAGACCTTCATTTGAAAGTGTGTCATTATTGTCAAAGAAATAAAAAACCTTTGAACAGGGTGTGCAAGAAGTTGAGTCCACTTTTTGGCCAAAAATTGGAAGTGTTTTCCTTGATTTTCAGAAGTTGTCTCGTTTGACGAAAAAATTTGAAGCACTTAAGTGTGAGTCTGAGCATAATTTGTTACTCTCACTAAAGTGGGGGCTAAATGTAGCATCATAAATTATCACCCTTGACAATTTCACACTAGGTTTAGCTCCCCCTCATGTGCTTGGACCTAATTGTGTATTTAATTTTCTCATTCAAATGTAATAACTTGTTCAAAAAAATAAAAATTTGAGTTGCAAATAAAGATTTAATAGTCATTTTTAAAAATGATGATTAAGGCCCTGAAATAATAGGTTTGGGCTAGGGTGCCCAATGCCCTTGTCTAGCCTACTTTGGCTTAATTTAAAATATGTCAATGTCAACTATCAATAATTAATTTATGGTAAATTAAATAATTGCATATAAATACAAGTCTCTTTCACCATTTGAAATCCTAACAAGAGTTGGTAAAATTAATTGAGAACATAATTGAGCATCCTAAAAGAAGTCAAGAGAAAAATTAGTAGAATTATAGAAACTTTATTTTAGTCAAGCATCATGTTAGCAATGCATTATATTTTCATGTGATTTTGTTTATGTTTCATGTTTATTTTTTCTTCTATTACTAACACTTGTAGGACTCCAAATCAAGAATCCAAATCCTCCTTGAAGGTGATGATTACAATGACTTTATTCCATCAAGGAATGCAAATTTGAGTGCTAATTTACATCAATTGTCAATTTATCACTCGTTTATCATTTATTCTCTACCTAACCAAGGGTAAACTCTATTTTATATCATCATAGCCATTATTGGAGGTACAAATGCAAAAATAAGGTTTAACTGAAGCAATCCCCTATACAACACAACCCTTTTCCCTCTTCCTTGTATGCAAGTTATAAATTTGAAGCATATTAGAAAAGGATTGAGGACCTAATTTTTCATTCAAGAATTCAAGTCCTAAAAGTCAAAAAAATGGGGGACTTGTTGAATTTATTAGTGACAAATGAAGTTTTAACACTAAACTTCTAGAAGAGAAGAACCTACAGATAAAAAATAACTCAGATTTGAATTATAATTTTGAGTATCTACACTTCCAACTCTAGGGCACCTAGCACCCTTGTCTAGTCATTTAAAGCTAATATTTAAATGCCATGTTCCTATGTGTTTGCACTATACTCTTTTACTCTTTTGAACTCTATTTCTATTTCTCAATTTTGTATTTTCTAGAAATCATCTCAATTTCCTACACTTTTATAGTTAACCTAGGAGCATCTTTTCATTATCAAATTAAATAAATTAACAATCAATAAATCACTATCAAAAACATGCATACACCAAAGGAATGAAACCCTAATACACCATTATGGATCTTACATTGAGGTTAGTATCCAAGTGGGTTTTTGAGATCAATTTTAGTCCTTTCCCTTGTGGTATAGGAAGAAGTGTGATTCAGACCCTAGATCCATTTCCCACATCATAGTCACAAATATTTTTTAAAATTGAAACACCTTAAGAAAAATTTAATGGTCATAATTGTCACACATGAAAGGTGAAAGTAAAAATATAATTGATGAACACAAATTCATGGGGTATAGTGAATGGCATATAAGTAGTACATATAAATGCTAAAAGGAAGACCAAGTGGTAATATAGAGATGAAAATGCTAAGTCCATTATTGGCCTTGCTCTGTTAGATTAAGAATTACATCATGTTGATATGGAAAAATAATCTAAACAAATTTACAATGAATTAAATATTTTATTTGGAGAAAAAGTAATAAATACAAATTTCTCTCAAAAACTGCAATTATTTAAATTCAAGATGTCTAATGAAATTACTATGTCTAGCCACATAAAAAATCTAATAGCTCTCACTAAATAACTAGAAAAATTCAATGTTGTGGTATATAAAGAGGATGTTAAAGCCATTTTTCTAAATATTTTTCGTTCCAAATAGCACAATGTTATTTTTACTCTTAGTTAGAAGCCTTCACAAACTTTAGAAGATACAACTTTGGTGCTCTTATTTGAAGAAAAGAGAAAATAAAGGATATTTAGGAGGATATACTTAGCATGAGTTTACATTATACTCAAAGAAAAGGATGGGAAAAATAACATCAAGAGTGGGATTTGCTAGTGTGGTAAGTTTTAACATAGGGATAATTATTTTTTCTCATATCGTGTAGTTTCTCACCCATTTGATTTTTCATGTCTCTAAAAGGTTGTACATTATGTATTTTATTGCATCTCAATTTATTCATTCACTCTTGGCGAAATAGTCATATGTTGCTTCTCTCGTATTTGGGAAGGTTAGTTTTGTAGATGGTGATCCTGGGCTTAGTGGTTTCCACCTACATGGTATCAGAGCTGGTCATTCTACCCTCCTTCCCTTGAGAGTTTTCATCAAGAGTTTTTTGAGATCCAAATTGATATTCAATTTTTTTCTTCTGATTTTGTTATTGTGGCGGTGATTCTTCATCTTTGGAGGCTGAGATTTATCCCCTAGGCCACAAATTCAAAACAAAGAGGCATTTTTAATGTGATTGGAGGAATTTGAACATCTTTTTTTCTTTAGTGCTCCATTCATTTGTTGCATTCATTTGAGTTCTACATTTTTGGGCTCTTGCACATGGTTTCCAACCGTGTGTTGTAGAAAATCACTCCTATAGAGGCCATGAAACTTCATTTAGCTAGTGTGATTCTATTTGGTGGTTGCAATATACTCTAAGAAGATTGTTGTATTTGTTCCCAATGATGGTTGTTTGAACTACATTGAAGAAAATGATGAGGTGTTGATTGTTGGATTTGGGAAAAAAGTGCATAAATGAGGAGGTCAAAAATTTCTGGTAGGATGCACTGAAGATTCTATTTGGAAGGCTTGATTTTGTCCTAGCGCTTGAAAATTTTGGTGGTATTTTCTTAGGGAAAGTAAACAGGAACTATATTATTGAAGGATACCCAGCTCCCCAGGCTCCACCAAGTATTTTCACAATAGTGAATCAATCTGTAAGGGAAAATTTTATGTGTGGAGAGGTGTGATTTTTCTTGTTTGGAGTACAGTGTCTGGGCATGAGCATATAAATGATGTTGACATTTTGGATTCGCTTGTTCATTTTGAGTTCCCATATGCTCTTTCAACTTACATTTGAGAATCATATGGAGATCATGATACTCTGCCATCTCTCGATGATCCTCTTTCGAATACCAGTGTGCCTCTTTATTCTTTAGAGAAGATAAACCATGCTTGTGATTCTTTGAAGGTTTTTGAGACTTCAAATGATGTTGCAATTGCTTCAAATGTTCTTGAGTCTTTGTCAAAGATAGTTGATCCACCTTCATTAAGTACTTCCATCATTCCTGAGCAAGAGGATTATCATTGTCTTCCTGATTAGGATTATTATTTGTTGGACATTGGTTCATTGTTCATGGAATCTCACATTTCAGACTTGGAAGACACATTTGAAGGATTAATTTTCCTATTTGATGATAGTTGTGGTAAAAAAAATTTCACTCCATCTCTATCTTTGGAGAATTTTCAAAATCAGTTTCCAGTGGTAACTTGTTTGTCACTCTCTATTGTGATTGGGCATGTTCCTGATTGGTTCGTGGCATCATTTTCCAAGGTCTTGGAAACACATGAGAAGATTTCAAAGAATTATCATCCTACAATTGGATTTCACTTGCTAATTCCTATCTAGAATGGGAAGCATACCTACATTTGTACTTGGTTTTGTTTCTTCCAAAAGGGAGACAAGTTGTTTGTAGATATTGGATTATGTTTTGTCTTCAGACACTTACCATTTTTGTAGGTGATTACACATTTTGGTGGGCTACATAGTCTCTCTCTTTCCCTCTTATAGGGGGGCTATTGATTGTATATACATGATGTATGTAGTCCTTGGGGGTGTTATTGAGTCCTTCATCCATGTATCTTGTTTTTCTTCTCTATTTTGGAGAGGGTTTTTTTCCCACAAGATTTCTCTCCTTTTCTCTGTTTCTAAGAGATTTCTTTTTTGCATTTTGCATTGTAAATGGGTACCTAGATGGTTGTGTAGCCGAGACCCATATTGCATCTTAATATTTCATAATAATCTCCCTAATTTTTCACTTAAGGGGGGGTGTTAGTGTGTTAAGTTTTAACGTACGGATAATTAGTTTTTCCTGTATTTAGTAGTTTCTTACCCTTTTGAGTTTTCATGCCTTTAAAAGGTTGTACATTATGTATTTTATTGCATCTCAATTTATTCATTCACTCTTTGTGAAATAGCCATATGTTGCTTCTCTCATATTTGTGAAGGTTATTTTTGCAAATGGCGATCCTGAGCTAGGTGGTTTCCACCTATAGGATCAACTATTACTATTGTAGAAAAATAGGTCATACAAACATTAATTATAAAACACACAAGTGACATTCTCAAATGTAAACATAAATAATTGGTAAATATAGTCATTATTGAAGAACCACCAAATATTGATAGTGATGATGAACACATTAAAGATAAGGTGCTTGTCCTATTTTAAAAATTTCAACACTTTGACTTGATAGGAAGGGATGCAACAGAGGATCAATAGATGATTAATAGTCTAATATGGTTCTAGATTAGAAAAAATATACCTCATTGGGGTTATAAGACACACATGTGAGGATTGATGTCCAATAATTCAAGGGAGATCTTCCAAACTACAAAATTTCATCATACCTTTTTTAAGATGATCAGACACATCATATAGAATGGTTTCTAATTATGTTGGGAATATGAATTATAGATAGGTGACTATACATGTAATAGGGAGAAATTTGAAGAAGTCTTACTAGACCAAGAACTATTTTTAAAGAACAATTTCTGCAAAATATATTTTCATTTATTTTATTTCATGTTGTTAGTCATTTTAGTGTTGTAGTGTTAAGAGGGGGTTTTGGAATACATGCTCCAATATAAACAAGTGTATCAGTGAGATTTTAGTGAGTGCAGAATAAGTCATAATACAATTACACCCATGTATCTTATGTGTCATCAAATTTTGAAAATCTATCAATAATCACTATAGAGGTGTCCATTTTTTTGTCAATAGTTCCAATAGTTTTCAACTTAGTAGCTTTATAGGAAGACTCCTAAATTCATTTATATAGATATAAATATGTATGTTGTTTACTTTTTATGAATAAAAGAGAAGTGATTTCTTCTATCATTTCATTCTCTATGTCTTTTTATTGTTTCATTTTTTATGTTTAAACAATTATTCAATATTATAATTGTACTTATTTATGATAAGAAATAGTAATTTTGGGAAATTTTTAGTATAATATCTCATCACAAATTTAATCATATGTATTTTTTAAGTAGGTTTTATGGATACATTCTTTCCATGTTCTGTTGCACCATGTGGAGTAAGAATGTGTGTAGAAGAAGATGAAATAGGAAGGGATTTATTTTAGGTGTGTGATAATGTAGATAAAAAATTTGTATGGTATTTTCAATGTCCAACAAAGAGAGGATGGTTTGAGTTAATGGCACTCTACATGTGTGGTGTAGATGTAGAAAAATAAAGTAGATTGAGTTTCGTTGAAGGTTTAGGGAATACCATTGAGTGGGTATAATATCTTAGTGCTTCTTTGTTCACAATATTTCTTCACAATATAAAATCACTATCCTCTAATTTATCCTAATCTTATTATTTCCTTCCTAACTTGTCTCTTAATATAAAGCTTTACAATGTTGAATGGTTGTAGTTCATATATAGTAAATATCCTTCTATGCAATTGACAGGATCAAATCCCTTAATGTTATCATATTTGATGGCTTGATTATTCCTAATGAGTAGTTTCATAAGTTTGTGATTCATTAAATCAAATACTTGACATAATTTTGATGAACTTTACCATTAAAATATAAGAAGAGGGGGATAATCTATAACTCAGGGAATAAAAGAACCTAACTAATTTACAAGTCTAATTTGAAAAGTAAGTAATCAATAATTAGTGATAGTCAATATAAATTAATTAAATATAAGAGTTAAATATGTCATTTCAAATGAAATTGAATAGATTTGTAGGGTTCATTTATTTTTGTGAATGGTGATCTGCACCAAGCTAAACAAAGACAACACAAACAAGGTTAGTCATTCAAATTAGCACAAACATCATTCCCTATGAGCTTTTTATCAAACAAAGATGAAAACATGAAATAAAAGCACAAAAGAAAGCAAATGAAAGCATATTAACAAACTAAATAAATCAAACCTCCATCCCATAGGGGGATTGGTGTCGCTTTCATGTGGAAAGTGGCCCTTTCCCAATCCCTTTGATAAGCTTCAAGATCCTTGATGAATTTAGAGTAGAGTAACAATGCAAAAGATTATGGATGAAAATGGATTTGATAAATGTCAGTTTCCCTCAAAGATAGTAATAGCAATTGGATGATTAATGGATGAAATGAGCATAATGACTTTGCATTAGATTGTGGATGCATATTTTGTACAGAAAGCCTCTACTTATAGGATTCAAGGGTTGAAGAGAGAGTGAAATTGGTGAATGTGGGATTAAAATGGGAGCCAACAGGAATGTGACACTTGTTACAAGGCTAATGGATGAAGGTGGAGCACATTTTTGGGAATGTGTGATTAAAGAGGATGTAAGAGAAATAAATGAAAATGGTTGAGGACGTAAGAGGTTAAATGAATGTGGTTGGAGATATAAGAGAATGTTGTTGAGAGTGTAAGAGGAGTGAATGCCCTTGTAAGAGACAAGATGGTACGTAAGAAGAAATAAATGCCTTTGTAAGAGGTATTTATGAATGTGTAAGAATATTTTTGAAACCTTTGGAGGGAAATTGAATGGAGAGGTAGTTGAGAGGAATATTCCTTGGAATATGTCATTGTGAGGATAAATAGGGGAATTAGATAATTAAAAGAAATTATTTTCATGTGCAACTTGGTTAGTTGACCGTGGGTTGATTTAACTCTTGAGGAGTTAAAAGCTAGAGGATTTATTAATGATGATTAAAAATTGATTTAGAGTTAAATAATTCAAAATTAATTAACTTGGATGGATTAGGGGATTGTGACATTTGATTTATTTTATTTAATCAAATGAGAGGAATTTAGGAGGATTTAATTAAATGATTTGATTTAATTAAATATGATGAACATTAGTCAAAAGAAAGGTGAATTAATCTAATAAAATTAATTATTTGATTAATAGCTAAATTTGTTGAATTTAACTAAATAATGTTGATTATTTAATCAATTGGTTAGTTCAAAGTGATTTAGGAGGAAAAGGTGTTAATTTATTAGAATCAGATACATAATATTATCAATCAGGTTTATTTAAGTGTCTACATTTTTCCCCTCTTTGAAGCGAGGTACCTGCTGCGTTGATTCAAAGAATAACACTGCCAAGATCAAAATTCAAAAAAAATCTATTTTTTTATCGGATGCCCCACTATTTCCCTAGCGGACGAAATTATGCTGCTACACTGCCCCCTTGATAGATTGGGTGAAAATTCCAATTTTTGAGTTGAGCTTGTGATAAAGATGTAAGATCAGTTCAACTCAAGGAGGATTAGAAAGATGAGATGTCTAATGTAGATAGATTTGATGATGTATAGATAGTCATTAGCCATGGGTAGCCTCATATATATTTTGATATATTACACATATTTTGAATATAAATGCTATTAAAGATAGAAGAATAAGAAGAATAAGATAGATGGATGAACCCTTGAGTCTGAGAAGATGTAGAAGTCCAACAAGTCTATGAGTCATCGAGACTTTATTAGATATGGTGATGAGTGATGATTATTTGCTTATCTAGGGATTGGGACATGAACGGCATAACTTTCCTTATGTTTGATAAAACACATAGATACAATGCATCAAGGTATAGACAACCAGGGTAACGGGGTATCTAGTTCCATGGACTTTGGCTTGACAAATAGATAGGAGTATCCTTGTTCACATCTGACATATGAAAACCTCACTAGGATGTATTTGAAAAAATTTAAACATCTTGGATTGAAACACAGAAAGGCATAACCTAGCAATGTAATAGTCAACAAGTTGTTTGAAACCTCTTCCATACACACCTAACAAAGCAAGTATTTACCAAGGTTATATTGCAAGAACATCCCACAAGCACAACAAATGAAAGATAATGACCAATGACCCATTCCTTTCTCTCTAAATCATTTTGATTAGACATCATCGAGAGGTCATCGAAATGAGCATAGTAAGCTTAATCAAAAGAAAAGATCAAGTGAACAAACAAATCAATGTTCTTCATACCTCTAGCCCAAAGGGATGCATTTTTCTTAGGATAAATATCCAAAGAGATTGCCAAAGATAATTCCCATTGTAGGAAGGGTGCATCTTAAGACATGTTAGTGGATGGTGGCAAGTTGATAGGTTGTTTTGAAAAGGCTACTGATATAAGGTTGATTGACATGCTTGCTAAAAAGATCAAGAGTTTGATTTTTTGTTTAAAGGTGTTACTTTTGCTGATTTTTGTGGTTGTTTCTATTTGTTTTTCCAAAGGACGAAGGTGAAGACTAATTTATTGTGGATGATTGATTATCATGGGTGAAGTGAAATGAGATGGATGGATTTTTTCAAATATTTGGATGTTTTTGAAATGTTATGAGGCTATTTTTTCCTATTTTTTGGTTATTTAATTGTTTTTGTGTTTTTGTGTCTCAGGGGCCCATCAATGATGGCCTTTCCTATTTTTAAACTCAGCAACAATGTAGTTTGGTTACTGTGTTTTTGATGTTTTTTTTGGACTTTTTAACCTATTTTGGGATTTTGATATGTTTTGAATGTTTTTTGGATTTTTGCATGATTTGAATGTTTTTGATGATTTGGATATGGATATGCTTAATGATATCAATGATCTATTTTAGGATTTTGTTGAAAACCAAGCTAAGGTTGATTGATCTGATTGATGGATTGATGATGATAAAATTGTTGAGGATACACAACAATGCAAGGATAGTGTTAACCAACACAAGGATTGGGAAGGATATCCCAAGATGATGATGGATTGATTGAATTTTATTGATTAAGATTGTGAAGCTCGGTTTGGAACAATATTTGGTTTGAATCATTTGATGTGACATTGAAATATAAATTAGATGCAACTAACATTGATTGTTTGGATTGATGCTCGATGAAAGATAAAGCTTGTTAAGGAACATATTTTTGTCAAAATGTGCCATGGGCCAATGATTTGGATTTTGGCTCACAAATGCTTTGACCAATTTGATTTTATGTTTGCCAACATTTGGATCACCACATATATTGGTTCAAGATATAGATCAAGATTTATTCCTGAAGCAAGATGTAAATATTTTCCCCTAATGTCTAGCAATGTATGGAATGCCATGGGTGGATTCTTGGATAGATGTATGGATGGATGGATATGGATTATCTTATGCGAAGATAAGGTGTTCAAATAAAGAATGCTCATTTGGATAATGCTTCATGGCTTATATAATGTTGGGTGGGATAAGATCAATGAAAATGACTCATGTCAAGATGTTTACCATAAGCAAGTGTAAAGTGTACACCAAACTTGTCAAGATCAAGATAATTTGGAAGATGGATGTAGATAGATGAAAATGGATTGGATAAATGGTTCATGGATGAATGGATTTATTATGGATAAGATGGATGGAATGTTGGATTTATTATGGATGAGATGTGATTCTTTCACTTGAACCAACACACGTAGATGCTCAATTCTATACATGACACCTATTTGCTAGGTTTTCATCATGGTACCTATCCAAAGCGCCACCATAGTGGTTTTCAGTAGAGGACAATTTTTTTCTTTACTATTTTCATGATTTTTTTATTTTTTTTATTTTTTGTGAAAGATTTATGCTCATGTTGAACCACTTGGTACTATTGAAGTTGATGCTTCTATCATAATGTGCCATCGATAACCTGCTTGAAGAAGCTTATTTTCTAAGAGACATGCACTTGAATACAACTTTTGAGATTCTTGATCTACTTTTTTGATATCAGAGTTAACTCTGTCTTTATGCGCACATCGCAATAGAGTGCCTTCTGAATCCTTATGATGAAGGGTTGTTGCCAATACATGGTCAATATGAGAATTAGATATCATGCATGGAGGCATGGATGGAGTGTGTTTAGGAATAAAAGATGAATTGGTTTTTTTTTGGAACCTTTGACTCTCCAAACTTGGGAAGATTAGCAATGATGGGTGGACACGGAAGTGTGCATGGAATTAGGACCAACTACTTGATATACTTTGTACGTCACTTGGGAAGCTTGCTTTTTCCTTTGTGGACATCTTTGATGGATACTTTTCCCTGTTTTATTTTTCCCCATAATTTCTTTGACTAATGGAGTTTGATAGGGATGATCTATCTTTGTATTTTTTGGTATCTATGTGTATTTGATTTTTCCATTATGCTTCCCAACTTCTTGTTCTTTGATAACATTCTTTGTACTTTGATTCAAATCTTTCTTTTGATGTTGGTCCCAATTTCTGGATGGGGTGATGGGTGGATGAAAATTCGTGATGCGGTTGGTTGTAGTATTGGCATTGGTTTCATCATAAGGATTCTTCATGCTCCATATGTTGATATTTGCTTGAGACATAGTTGCCCCCAATATGGTGGTAGTAGCACCTTTGTTCTTTGATTATGCTTGTTTCAAGATGTCCTATTTAGCAAGCATCCTTTGATAAATGACCACTGCAAATGATGTTATTTCAATTTTCTTCTCTACTAACTTTGAAATATCTTGTTTGGTTTGACTTGTTTCCTTGAGTGGATAATACTAGATATCTTCATATATGATGTCCTCACTCTGAATTTGGGATATATCTAATCCTGATGTTGACAACGTGACCTAATTGTAGGAATCAATAACCTCTTGTTCTTGTGGAATAATGTCAAGAGTAAAGGAATCGTGTTTTGAATTAAGATCATCTACGTGTCCATCAAAAGAAAGCATCTCATGGGTAGATGGAGGAGTATGTGCTATATGGATATGATCATCATTTGTGACATATTGTATAGACTGGAGAGTGTCCATTAGATCATTGTAGTATCTTGGAGATACAAATTCTTGATCTTGAATGATTTTAGAATTGCTTTTGACATGCTTTGGATTAAGTTCTTGACATGGGTCAATTTCAAAGGATGGATTGCTTACAAAGGATTCTTGGGTATCCCCATTAGGCATGGCAAGTGGCTCAATATCCTCTTGATCTTTGAGTGGATTTGGATCAAGTGTTGAGTTGAGGATTCCTTCAATATTTGCAACCATGAGGTCAAAGGATGTCAATATGTCTTGGAAAGGACCATTGCTAGACTTTGGTGAAATATGTTGATCATGCTTTGGAATAAATTCTTAAGATATGCCGTCTAACTCATTAGGTGATGTAGAGACATTGTCAACATGATAATTGGTGGATGGATCTTGGATTATTTCAATAGGATCAAAGAATGTTAACACTCCTTGAAATAGATCATTGTAGGATATTGTTAAGGGGTTTTGATCATGACTAAAAAGTGACTCTTGATACATATGTTGATTTGATCATTGGATGAAGTAGAAACATCTTCAAGGTTCTCATTGATGGATAGATCTTGATTATTTTTTTCAACAATTGTGGTGGAGAGATTGCCACTGCTATCACTAGTGATTGAATCTTGATCATTGTCCTCAATAGTTATTTTTCCTTGATCAAGAAGGTCTTGGATGATATTTTTGAGTCGAATACAATTTGATTTTTTATGACGATTGTCTCTATCATACTCACAATAAGATCTCCCCTTATTCCAAGTGAATTTTATGATAGAGTTGAAAGAACTTACTTTTGGAAGAGTCATGAGTTTTGCATTAACTAGCTTGTGTAATGCAGATTCAATCGGCTCTCCCAAAGGAGTGTATTCATGTTTTTTATCTTGTGAGGTTTGTACTTGTTGAAATTGATGTTGTGGTGATTGATCTTGTTGTTGAGGTTGTTGATTTTGATATCCAACTTCTTGATATTGAAGATTTTGTTCTTGATGTGGTTGGGGAGACAACTCAATGTTTTGATGAAATGGTTAAACCAATGGGGGAGTGTGTAGATTTTTGGGTGGAGATTCTCTTGGTCATATGAATCAACAATTGTTTTAAGTATAGAAATTTGATTTTACAAAAAAAATTCTTGATTTTGATCTTGACACCATTGATATAGTTACTTTGGTTATTGATCAAGCATATTTGGAATATACAATTTTGGTATTTTTATGGGATCATGCACAAATTTATTTTGGACAATGTTCTAATTTGGGATGATGTTTAGATTTTGCATTATAGGTTGACATGGAACATTGTTGTAGTTGGGAAACATAATGCTTTGATTTGGGTAACTTTTATTTTTCATGAGGTTACCTTGACTTGGATCAATACGTTGAGTTGTCAATATATTACTTGGATTTTAAATAACATTGGTTTGATTTGCAAACGTAGCTATCCCATAGTCCACCAAGTGTGTATTTGATACGTTCATGTTTGATAATTTTTCACTTGGTATATTCACATTTGGCATGTATGGATTGGATGGGATAATGTTGTTTTGTTGAAGACTCATGTATTGATCATTTGGTTGATAGGGGTATGTGTAGGATCATCATGGAAAAAATAGGCTTGTAAGTGGCAAAAATTTAGAAAAATCAGAGTTAGGCAACATGACGTAAAAATTTGAATAATTTATCTATATTATTTCAAAAATATGTAAGAATAGAATATGTAGCAATTGAATGTAGTTTATAAACTACTAGGTTTAGTTAAAAATAAAATCTATTTGGTAAAAATTTGAAATTTCAATGTAGTAGCACTTAAATTTTAGGGAAAAAATAAGAAGTAGGTGTCTGTCTGACCACCCTAACAAAAATAAAATGATAAGATTTTATATATAAGTAGAGGACTCATGTCCCGATGTGATGCATATTTTTTGTAATTTTTTCCAAGTAAATAATTAATTATGAATTTTTATTACAAATTTAAAAAATATAAAACTCATATGTCTGACCACCTTAAGTTGGTCAAAACTTCATGAAATTCAAAAAAAAAAAAATCCTATAGCATGAAAAGCGTAGAATGTGACACATGTTTCAGATTCAAAAAATGTGATACTGTTTGAATTCAATAGATGTTTTTCAATCAGCCTATCAATCAGGACTTTAGTCGTAATTCAAATAGAAAATGAATAATAATTATTTATTAAATTCAAATTAAAGCATAATTTATATTTGTGGAAAGCTAAGAATCTCCTTTAAAAACCCTTTTCATTTCATCAATTTTGGGTTAAAAAAAGTCGTCAGCCACATACCCTACACATACCCGTCATATCGCCACTTTTTTTCCCATCATGATCCTACACATACCCATAGATTTGTGATTTTTGACTTTGATTTAAATCTACCATAGGGAAAGGTGTTCCAAAATTTAGATTGGGCGTACTCACATTTGTTGTACCACTAAGGTTTTTGGGCGATAATGATATGGATTGTATAAATGTTAGTTTTGATAATCAATTGGAATTATAAGGCTTTGATAGTTTGGTTGAATTGGAATACTCATGATGTATGAATCGAGTTTATATTCCATGTTTTTCTTGTGTTTTGACCTTGTTGAGCTCTAAGGATTTTAGGACCAATTATAAGATGACATCTTATATTAAGCAAGAGATATTTTTTTGCAAAATAAAGGAACATCTTCTACTATTGATCAAGAGAGTATCTTGTCGAGACTCCTCCAAGATCACTTGATATCTCTCCCTCCAAGAACATGAAATAAATTTTACTACAAGAGTTCATTTTGTGCATATCATAGAGTTCATGGTCATTCTACTAATGAATGTAAGGCATCAAGTGATAAAATTCAACATCTTAAGGATTGTGGTGCTCTTCCTTATGTTGAAGCACCTAACTCCTCTAATTGATACTAATTTTCATATTTCTCATCAATCATCTTGGATCATCCTTGTCCTGCACTAAGTGGGGGAAAGAGGGTTAGTAAGCCTTGTCCTCGTATGTCACTTGTCATTGTCTCTTTTGTCTAGTTGACCACCTTCCATGTATATATAAGAGTAATCTTGGGATGTGGATGAAATGCCTTAAGTTGGCTCACATGTGACGTACTGAGTTTCGGGGGCAACCCCTTATTCATGATGCAGTTTCATTCAAGAACATATGAATTCGCATAGGGCTTTCTAAATAATCTCTTATGTCTTCTTCTACTTTAAATAAATTTCTAACAACAATGGTGTTAGCAACTACTTTAAAGTGGGGGCATACATCGACACTCATGTTTCACTATGTGGTTTTCTTTATTCTTGTGATGTGTCCTTTTCTTGGTGGTGTCATTGGGTTTTATTTCCTCCAAGAGCATGATATTTCTTTCACTTGTCCTCTCTTGGAGACATTAGGCATGATGTTCCCTAAGAAGAGACCTTACATGAACTAGGAAAAATCCCTTTGAATGTACCTTACACTATTTGCATTTACAATAACTGTTATATGGCCACCTTGCATAACACACTTTGCTTTCCTATGGAGCCATCCTGTTCATTTATGGGTTTTAAGCATATGAAGTCTTTCTTGCCTCATGGATCTTGTTGTTCATGTTGTGTGGTGATTTATCAAAGTTATTAGGAGGTATAGCTTTGGTATGGTTAGCATGATGAGAAGCTAGTGCAGGAGCACCTAGGCTAACCTCCATAAACTAGGAAATTTTGGCTTGTATCTGACCTTAGCCAAGTCAGAAGGTTTGTGTGTTTGTTTTGGACCTTAGAAGGTCATTGTTTTGGTTGGTTGAATTAATCATTAGGACTAAGGTCACCATAGTTTAGTCTTTGTTAATTATCTTTGCTTTAATTAGCCTTAGTAGCTTAAGTTTGGAATAGAGCCTTAAATGTGTTCTAAACACATGAATGATGCTAGAAAGATGCCATGAGGCAGTTAAGGGAGTTGGATGCTCGAAATCAAGGAGTTAGAGGTCCTAGGAGTTAGGAAGAGGACATAATGATAAGTTGCAAAAAGTTGTTGCAAAGTTGCATGACAACATTTGTTAGGTTGCATGCAACTTAGTTATCTTGGATCCCCTAAAAGATAGGAGTGTGGGATCGACCAACATCCCTTGAAACATGGAAAAAGGCATCTATGAAAGGTGTGGCTCGAATGAAAGATGTTAGAGTTGTTGTAATAAAGTTTTTGGTTTTGGGAAATAGAAAGAATTCTGCATTTTCTGTGTATACCGAATTTTTTTGAGTGATAGAGCTATTAGATGAGTTAGATGTATTGATTTGACATTGAATTTGTGTTCATAGAGTAGTCTTAAGCATTTTCCATTCTGTGATTAAATTTTTTTAAGTTAAATTGGTGTTTTGAATTCATAGATTAGGGTCTAGAGGGTTTGTTGGTTCTGTTTTGTTCAGTTAGTCTTTTTATGGCTCCCCCATGAAATCTAGCCACGGGAATTTCCTGAGAGTAGATGGATTTGTTAGGGGAGCCATGTATTTTTACATATCTAGTAGTAGGATTCATGTGAAGTCGAGCAAGTATTTTTAAAATCAAACCCTAGGAGAGCTTGGGAAGTCCAGTTAGAGGTTTGATAGTGAAAAAATGAAGAACATAGGCAGGGGAAGGAGGTACCATATGGAACAGGTATAGTTCTAGGTAGGGTACAGTCACACCACAACATGCTAAGAGGATTGAAGGTTTTTCAATCCATTTGTTGTGATAAGGAACAAGAAATCAGTAGGTTCCTAGGAATTAGGCCTATGAGCCCTATTTGCCCTAGATTATAGTAAACTGGTGTACGGAGGAGTCAGGGGACTGAAACCTTGTGAATCTTTTAAAGGATCAAAAAGGGTGTCTGAAAGTGCAATTTTTTTGCCAGGTTGTTTGGAAATTTTGGGCAAGAAAGTCAAAAAGGTCACTATCACTATCAAGGGCTACAAGGGATTAGGCCTCTTCAAGACCAATTCTTGGAATCAGTAAGAACAAAGATCCAAGACCATCCAAGATGGAACCAAATGGATGTGGTTGGCATATTTTTAGTGTCTCTAACACCCCTGCAAGCAGTTCAAGGTTGTGAGCGAAGTTGGCACTTAGATTCTTCTAAGTGTAGGAGAGAGTTTACAAGTTCAAGTGGTGTCAGTCCTCCAAGGTGAAGCACAAGGAGTGAGACTCTTGGAGAAGAGTTGAAATAGGGCTTAGTTAATGACCTAAGCCTAATTAGAACCTAGAAGCTATCAGGTTCCTAGATGAAGATAGGGAGAAGTCTTCCTAACTAGTTGTGCAAGCAAACCAAGGAACACTTACACCAGAAGCCTAAGTGTGGGCATGAATTTCTCATTATAGAGTGAGAAGTCAATACAAAGGCACGACTTTCTCACTAGGCCACCCTTTTTTGATACTCATGCAACGAACAACTTGAAGTTTCATTGCCTTAGAGTGGGCATATATTCTTTTGGACAAACAACTTAGATTTGATCCACATCATGTTGGAAAAATGGTCAAAGCTTGATCCACCTTTTCTTTCATCTTTATGTCCTTGACATTACAATTTTGTGTATCTTGTTTTGTTGCATATTATACACCTTGTACGTGTCCCTTTGTGCTTATATTGGTTTGACATAAGATCTTAGATCCTAGGGGCTTAACCACCTCCTATGATCTTTTTTATCCTAGACCATCCACATTGGTACTCTTGGAAACCTCTTGAATGCCTACTTTATTGTGAGTTTGAAGCAAGTTCTTCCTCTCACTAAAGTGGGGGCTAAATGTAGTGCAAAAAAAAGTTAACCTTTTTTCACACTTAATTTGGGAATGAATAGTTAATGATAAAATGAACCTAATTGTGCCTTATTTAGGGTGTTGTAAAGTGTATCATAACACTTTCACACTAATCTAGGGATTTTTTAATTAATTGGGCTTATTTATGCCTTAATTGGTCCTATTTTGCATCTACAAGCCTTATTAATTGCATCTTGTTAGGAATTGCATGCAGAAAATATCAATTAAATACAAATAAAGATTAAACACAGAAATAATAACAATGAGAGACAATATTTAACATGGTTCACCCAAACTCAAGCTACATCCACCAATAGAGAGTCCACTATTATTATTCAGTAAATCAAACCAATTACAACCAGTAATCCTTTGCAACTCAATACTGCTACAATTGCTACAATACAATGTCAACAAAAACCCTAACCCTTAACCTTTTAGCAAGAATTATGTCAGTTACAAAATAGGAATTTTTTATGTCATCCAATAGAAAAAATAACACCCGACGCCATTATAAAATAATAAGAATCGTGAGACCCCGCACCTGGACCCCACAAGGGGCACTACCCCTTGACCCCGTCTTGGGGGCACTGCCCCCATACTCCCATTAAATAATTTGGGGGGAAACCATGTTGACAAAAGGGGAAATTTAACCTCCGAGTCTAATTAGGCTCCATATACCAACAATCTCCCACTTGGATACTAATCATACTCCACCCCATATCATCTCCCACTTGGAGATTGATCATAACACCACTAACCCTATAGCTCCCACTGGAAATAAGCACCCTGGACCTTGCTATTCTGATTTGATTATTTTTAGTCTTGAAGACTAACCGAAGTTGAGGAGGAGCTTAGCTTCTCCCTTGGCACTGCCTTTGTAAACATATATGTTGGATTGTCATCTGTATGTATCTTTTCCAGCCTTAACTGTCCATCAGCCAACACCAACCGAATCAAGCACGATACCTCAACTGTATGCGTTTTTTCTTTGAATGCAAGGTAGAATTCTTTGCAAGATATATGGCACTCTGGCTATCTATAAACAAATAATTGTTGACCTTTTGTTCTCCCAATTCTTCCATGAAATATTGTAGCCATATCATCTCCTTGCTTTCCTCTATTGCAGCTACATACTCGACCTCTTTGGTGGATAAAGCAACCACCTTTTGCAACTGTGAGATCCAACTTACTGTTGTCCCACCTACAGTAAAAACATAACTTGTAGTACTCCACCTGGTATCAATATCCCCTGCCAAATCTGAGTCTACATAACCTGCTAAATTAGTATTAGAGCCCCCAAAACATAAAAATTTATTGGATGTACCTCTCAAATACCTAAGAACCCATTTTATTGCATTTCAATGCTCCAATCCGGAATTACTCATACCTGCTTATGACTCCAACAGCATGTGCAATGTCTGGTCTTGTGTATACCATGGCGTACATTAAACTTCCTACAACTGAAGCATATGGTACCTTGGACATTTTATCTTCCTCCTCTTGTGTCTTTGGACACATCTCCTTAGTCAATTTCAAATGACTAGGCAAAGGTGTGCTGACAGCTTTTGCATTCTCCATGTGGAATCTTTGCAACACCTTTTCAACATAACCAGCCTGAGATAGAGTCAATTTTATGTTCTTCCTATCTCTACAAATTCTCATACCAAGGATTTGTTTTGCTGCCCCCAAATCCTTCATAGCAAATGATTTTTCTAACTTTTGTTTTAACTCACTTATGTGATCCATGTTAGACCCCACTACAAGCATGTCATCAGCATATAAACATAAAATAATGTAGTTGTCATTATCCAACCTCTTAAAATAAACACAATGGTCAAAATTATACTTGTTGCAGCCTTTCTCAACCATAAAACTATCAAATTTCAAGTACCAATGCCAAGGTGTTTGTTTCAAGCCATATACACTCTTCTTCAATCTACACACCAATTTCTCCTTTCCTCTAACCTCAAATCCTTGGGGTTGTTCCATATATATCTCCTCTTCCAAATCACCATGAAGAAAAGTGGTTTTCACATCTAGTTGTTCCAAATGCAAATCTTTAATAGCCACAATACTTAAAACAGTACAAATAGAAGTCATGTTAACAACTAGAGAAAAAATTTCAGCAAAATCAATTCCTTTTTTCTGTGCAAATCCTTTGACAACTAACCTGGATTTAAATCTGTTCTTACCTACATCTTCCTCTTTCAGCCTGTAAACCCATTTGTTTGGTAAAGCCTTTTTACCTGCAGGAAACTTGCATAATTCCCAAGTCTAATTTTTCAGCAAGGAGTCCATTTCTTCTTCCATTACATGCTCCCACTGAACCTTTGTATCCACCTACATACCTTCATCATACCCTTCAGGTTCACTAGCATCTGTTAATAAAAAAGAATACAAAGAGGGAGAAAATATTTCTGGAGGTCTACTTATCCTTGAAGATCATCTAACATTCACTGGAGTTTGTGGTATTTGTTGTTGTTTTTGTTGTTGTGGAGCATGAGGAACCACTGGAACATCATTGTTTGGTGTATCATCTAGCACTACATAATCATTTTATTTCTTCTCATGTTGCTGCAACTGATCTTTGTACAACACTTTCTCATTCAATATGACATCCCTCCTTCTCACAATTTTTTGATTTTCAGAATCCCAAAGCCTATAACCAAATTCATCAATGCCATATCCAAAAAATATATATTTCTTTGATTTTGCATCCAACTTGGTTTTATTTTCAGAATCTACATGTGTAAATGCTTCACAACTGAAGGTCTTGGGTATGTGCAGGATCATGATGGGCCAAAAAGTGGTGATATGATGGGTATGTGTAGGGTATGTGGCTGACGACTTTTTTTACCCAAAATTGATGAAACAAAAAGGTTTTTAAAGGAGATTCTCAAATTTCCCACCAATATAAATTATGCTTTACTTTGAATTTAGTAAATAATTATTATTCATTTTCAATTTGAATTCGACTAAAGTCTTGATTGATAAGCTGATTGAAAAATATCTATAGCCTTCAAGCGGTATCACATTTTTTGAATCGAAACATCGTCACATTCTATGCTTCACATACTATAGGATTAAAAAAGAAATTGAATTTCATGAAGTTTAACCAAGTTAAGGTGGTTAGACATCACGATTTTTTATACTTTTAAAATGTTGTAATAAAAATTCATAATTAATTATTTACTTGGAAAAATTACAAAAAAATATGCATCACATCGGGACATGAGTCCTCTACTTATATCTAAAATATTATAAAAAAAAGCATTATCATTTTATTGTGGTTAGGGTGGTTAGACAGACACCTACTTCTTATTTTTTCCCTAAAATTTAAGTACTAATATATTGAAATTTCAAATTTTCACCAAGTAGATTTTTTTTTTTTAAATAAACCTAGTAGTTTAGAAACTACATTCACTTTTCTATAGATTCTATTCTTACATATTTTTTAAATAATATAGATAACTTATTCAAATTTTTACGTCAAGTTGCCTAACTCTGATTTTTCTAAATTTTTCACCACTTAAGGGCATGTTTTTTCCATGATGATCCTGCACATACCCTCTTAAGAAAAGAATAACTCACCTTCTTACCTATCCACACTTTCTCTGGAATACCACAACCCAAAGGAACTGAAGGACCTCTATTAATTAAATAAATAGTAGTGTTTATAGCCTCTACCCACATGTTTAAAGGCATCCCATTATGTAATCTCATAGTCTGTGCACGCTCCATTATTGATTTGTTCATGCGCTCGGCCACTCCATTTTTTTGTGGAGTCCTTGGAATAGTTTTTTGCATACGAATACCATTAGAGGAACAATAAACTTCAAACTCTTTGCTGCAATACTCACCACCATTATCAGATCTGAGACATTTTAACTTTTTACCTGTCTTATTCTCAACCAAGCTTCTCCATTTCTTAAAAGTTTCAAATACATAATATTTTTTCCTAAGGAAATAAATCCATACCTTCCTTGTTGCATCATCAATAAAAGTGACATAATACTGAGAGCCACTAAGAGAAGATACTTGAGTTGGTCCCCATACATCCATATGCACAAGCTCCAATTTCTCATCTTTCTTTTGCTTCCCATCCTTGAGAAAAGTAACTCTCTTTTATTTTACATACACACAGCTTTCAAAGAAATCCATAGTAAAACATTTCAAACCTGGTAAAACATTCTTTGAATGAAGTACTTTCATACCTTTTGCACTCATATGCCCAAGTCTATTATGCCACAGTGTTGATTCAGAATCCATAGCAATTGTTTATTTTTTTGCTTGCTGAACTGTAGCAACTATTCCTAAACATTGATTTTTATTTGCAATAGTTAAAGTAGAAGGAACAATATGACATGTACAAAGATATAAGGTTCCTACTTTCACACCTTTTTCTACCACTAAGGCACCTTTTGTAACCTTCCAATTTTTATCACTAAATGTAACAACACAACCCTCATCATCTAGTTGCCCTGCTGAAATTAAATTTCTTTTCAACTTTAGAATGTGTCTTACCTCATGTAGTAGCTAATGATTCCCATTCTGCAACTTAATCTTGATTCTTCCCTTTCCAACAATCTGACAGGGTTCGTTATCTCCCAAATAAACCAACCCAAAATCCCCTTGGACATAATCAAGAAAATAACTTCTATGGGGCATAGCATGAAATGAAGCCCCTAAATCTAACACTTAAGAATCATCAGCATTATCAAGGGAAATAATCAAAGCATCCTCATCAGATTTATTACTTACCACATTTTCCTCTTTATTTCCTTCCTTTTTGTCTCCTTATTTATTTTTTCGAGACCAACAATCTTTCTTTAAATGACCCGGCTTACCATAGTACCAACAATCCCTCTTGTCTCTAGATTGGGACCTTTTTTCCTTTGATTTTCCTCATGACTTCCCACAACTTCCAGAATTTTTTCCTCTCCTTTGTTCTACCCCTGCTTTCTACATTCAAAACATTGTCTGATGTGGATGTTCCACCTGAGCTTTTCCTATGAATTTCCTCACTCAAAATAACACCAACAACATCATCAAATTTCAATGTATTCGAACCAGAAATAGAATTACTAATAGCCATGACCAAACTATTCCAGCTTCAGGTAAAGAACATAGAATCAAAAGAGCCCTAACTTTTTCATCAAATTTTACATTTACAGAAGTTAATTGACTGGTAACTATATTAAACTCATTTAAATTATCAGCAAATGACCCACCTTCTTTCATTTTCATATTAAATAAACGCTTCATAAGAAATACCTTATTCAAAGTGAAAGGATTTTCATATAACTTCGCCAGAGTTTCCATCAACTCTTGAGTTGTCTTTGTTGTTGCAATATTGAATGCCACCGATTATGCCAGGCATCAACGAATGGCTCCCAGTGCCTTTCTGTCCAGAAGCTTCCATTCCTCATCACTCATTGTTGTTAGTTTCTTGGTTGTTCCTTCCAATGGCCTCTATAAATCCTTCTGATAGAGATAATCCTCCATCTGCATCTTCCATAACTGATAGTTTTTCCCATTGAATTTATCTACCTTCAATTTACCCTCGTCTGCCATTGCCCCCACTTAACCGTGAGACACCCACTCAATCGTGAGACTTTCCTGTAGATGATAATCGAACACAACCTAGCTCTGATACCACTTGTTAGGAATTGTATGTAGAAAATATCAATTAAATCAAATAAATATTAAATAGAGAAATGAAAAACATAGAAATAATAACAGCGAGAGACAATATTTAACATGGTTCACCAAAACTCGGGCTACATCCACCAATAGAGATTCCAATATTATTATCCAGTAAATCAAACCAATTACAACTAGTAATCCTTTGCAACTCAATAGAACTGCAATTGCTAGAATACAATGTCAATAGAAACCCTAACCCTTAGCCTTTTATCAAGAATTATGTCGGTTACAAAATAGGGTTTTTTTATGTCGTCCAATAGAAAAAATAACACTCAACGCCATTATAAAATAATAAAAACTGAGACCCTGCATCTGGACCCCGTAAGAGGCACTGCCCCTTGACCCCATCTTGGGGGCGCTACCCCCAAACCCCTGTTAAATAATTTTGGGGGAAACCACGTTGACAAAAGTGGGGAAATTTTAACCTCCAAGTGCGATTAGGCTCCATATACCAACACATCTTTCCACGGATAATCTCGAAACTTATCAAATAACTTATCATAATTCAATGTTTTGGGTCATGTGTTCTAGATCTAGTGATCTGGGACTCATATTCCACATTGGGTGTATGAATCCCACCTAGGTCTTGGGGCCTGATTTTAGGTTTCACATTAAATAAGACATGTCTTAGAGTTTGTGTCCCAGTTTTGAGCCACTAGGATGCATATGACACCTTAGGTGTATGAGTCCCAATCTAATCAAAACTCATTTTAAATTCAATTCTTGGCGGGATTTTATCCTCCTAGATCTAATTTTGGCTTGTAGTGATGTAATTTCAGGAAATTTGGCATAAACAAGTATAAATACAATGTTATTTCACATAGTTTCATCCTAGAACTTCATAAGCGTTCAAGAGCACTTTCACAATATTTCACAACAGCATTCAAGAATCTTCAAGAGCATTTCAAGAGCATTCAAAGGCTTATTTGAAGAATATTATTGCAGCAATTCAATATCCATAATCATTTCAAAGGCATAATACATGAACTATGTTGTTGAGCTAGTGTTGTGATGTAGCATTCAAGATCCAAGTTAATCATTGTTCCACATCTAATTCAAGATCAAGATCTACATTCTTCATGGCCATTTCATGTTATTTTTTAGATTTACCTTTCAAAACATCATTCAAGGTATCATTATTCATGTTTCGTATGTCATGTTCATGTTTTATTGTTTCATCATAAGGTTTAATTCCCTGAACAGGGTTTGACCAAGGAAAACCCCTATTCCCTAACAATCAAAAAGTTTTTATCTCTCTCTCTCTCTACATGTGTGGTTGTTGTGTTGGCTTTTTTTCTAGCAGAACTTTGAAGTCCTCTAAAGGGTATCCAACCCTTATGCTCAAGAATTTTCAAAGGTAGTGGCCAACAAATGAGTAAGGATTATGTAGCCCTTACTCCTACTCTTTAGTACTTGTGAGACCTAGGAGGGTATTCCTTGTCATTTGTATGGGATATTTGTCTGATTTAGAACACTTCTATACATAGATCAATTCCTATTAAATGAAAATAGACATTATTCATTAAATATTTGGCTGACCTTTGAACAAATTACTATCTACTGCTAGGAATTAGGCAGTACTTTAGATTCATACATTCTAATTGAAAGTTTTTAATGATTTTCATTCTCATTCTAAATCCCTAGTCAGGTGCATTACTAGCTCATCTATCTTTAAAATAACCTAATGAAGATAACCATGCTTCATCAATTGGGATAATGGAGTCAAATTTGTAACAATCAGTAATACATTAGCCATTAAACTCATAAATTAGTGGACTATTGTCATACTACTTTGTAGTATTCGACTCACTATGTCTAAAACATAACTTCTTACCAAATCCTATGGTCTTTCCTCCCAAACCTTTGACCTTATCCTAGCATTTAATCGGTTCTTTAAATTGAAGTATAAATAAACCCACACATTCAATTAAAACAAATGAAGATAAACAAAATGATCCTTGACCATTTCATTCATAATTTGCAAGAGAATTGCATAGGAAAGTATATGTTCTAGAACTAATATTTTCTTCCATATCTGTGGCTTTTATAAAACCATATTAAGATCCTTACAGACATGACTCATACCCTAGACTACTCACTATTCTATTCATCAATATTTTTTACAACATGCTTCTTCCTAAGCTTAGCTTTTCACCCAGACCATTATAAGACTCAAAATTCAAACCCCTATAATTAGCACTGAAATCCCTTTTATAGAACAAGGGACAAGCAACTGGCTGAATTATAGTTACATTTTATTTCATACCCATTTCATTTGAAATTGACATATTCCCCAGTTAGTTATATGTAATCATTTGCAAAACAAGGGAAAGAAAAAATAGAATTCCACGCAATTTGGTTGTAGCAGACCGGTCAGCCTTCCAAAAGGCATAATTCATTACTGTAGTAATTCCAAAATACCTTGTCCTTGTTGACCAAAGAAGATTCTCCACTAGTAGCCAAAGAAAAAATTGATATACTTTCTAGAAGAGGTATACTCACCATCAAAGACATGGGGTTCAAAAAATCCACCACACACCAAGCCAAAAGACTTCCACATCAGCACTAAAAACAAAAAATGATAGATATGTTGAGGAGAACAATTCTGATGTAGTAGTGATGGTGTCAAAAAAAAATAGGGTAGGGATGCTAATTTGAGTCATCAACATTAGAGTATGCTCACCCACTACTTTTTCATGATGCAACTAGAGGGACCATCCCTCCTTCCTCATCAAAGTCTTCATACAGCACCAGGGAAAGAAGATAATGCTTGTACACTGGGTCAGTATCGCCTCCACCATTCAAAGGGTTATCTAAAAGCACAATGGGAGAATTGTGTCTCCCCAAGTAGGCCTTGTGATACGTGTTTCTCTTCTTGGCTTTCTTCATAGGCTCAACAAATTCCTTCCCTTTAAACTTGACCAATTCTTTTGAAATGGTCTTGTTTCTTAAGTTATGTACATGCTTTTGACAATAGGCTTCTTATTCTTACCATGGGCACTTCTCCTGCCCTTTGGTGCTGCAGAAGTCTCATGGACTTCTTGCTCAGCCACAAACATATACTCTTGAAATTCAAACACACGAAGTCTCTTGGACCTCCTAGTTGGCTAAACAAACACACCCGACTTACCCATTTTCATAAGACTCTAGGTAAAGACTAGCAAAATTTTCAATTATAAGAAGGCTCACCAGTTTAGGCTCCTAAAATAAACTTGCAGAAAAGAAAACCCACAAACCAAGATAATTCAACTAGCCCTAGTCACAATTATAGTCAATTAAAAATCTCACCACCCCAGAAACATGAAATTCCCAAAAAAACCAATGCATGAATAAAACAGAGCTCATATGAAAGAATGACTCACCCAGGATACAATACTTCAATACTTCTACAATTAAAAACCCAAGACTCGCACACTTCCACTCTGGCTCACACTTCTCAATTCATGAAGACTATAAATGGTGAAATGAAACAACAGGAAATCTACATTAAGTAGGCAAGTTGAAGCATGTAGCAATTAATGATGAAGAGAACTTTGCACGAGCAATATGACAACTTAGCTTATCATCTTTGAAGATCTGAACTATCAATCTTTTTGGATTTAAAACACTATCAATGGAAATCTTCAAGCATCGTTCTAGCTTTTACAACTTACCTCAAAAACGGTGATACCAACTCAGAAAGATGCCACATTTACCCTTAACCTTATTTGTCATCCTTAATCTGGAAATTAACATGCATCGCCACCCTGTTCTGTGCCTTTTCATTTATATCGGTGAAGTACAAGAAGTTGGTATTGAAGAGAATATTTATCCCATTGTGCATCCCTGATTTTCCCCACCTTTTTAGAGTTCAATCAACGAGAAGAGCATTGGCGTGATGAAATTCAAACTATTGGATCACTGTCCCTCTTGGAAATCTTTACCTTGCATCACTCGTCGCTAATTTACAGCTTCAAATTCTAATCCATATCAACAACAAATGAGAAATAGCGATGGAATGAAATCAAGCCACATGCATCATCCATAGTTACTAACACATCACTCATTTACTTCCTTCAAAACAACAACAGCTCATACTAACTGGTGACCTCATCGCTCATTGCTAGTTTAAAGAAGACCGGTGCACGACTATCCACAATGAGTGATGGAAAGATATATAAAGAGCCCTAATGTTATCGCTCATCACTAAGTTGAAACTCAAAACTCTCAAGTGATTAGCGATATGAAGGAAGGCAGTGGGAAACTATAGCATTGTGCATCGCTAATTTGAAACAAAATTTCTTGAAACTAAACGTGATGTGTGATACAAAGGAAATACCACTCATCACTCATCACTGATGCAAATTATCATTTCAAGAGCCATTTGTGATGAGCGATGAATGGGAGCAGTAGACAGGACTTAAGTGGGATAATTAAGCACATGTTCAAAAGTTGTTTACTAGAAAGGGGACCATCTAGGGAAACATATAAAAAGCCTCAAAGGGTTTAGAACATATTACTTTCAAATGATGTAAAGTCCAAAAAGGTCAATCACTCAACCATATAAAATATAATATCCCAGACCTGGGTACAAGGGACTAGTTACCCCACAAGTTTTAATGACTCGGGATGCTTTAGGATGATCGGAAATGGGTGATAAGAAGTCAACGATAGATTATAATGTTGATGAGGGCTTTGATTTAATGGTTTCTTGGGTGAGATTTTGACAGCAGAATCCCAAGGAAATATTAGTGGGCAAAACACTAAGTGTAGACATATGAAACTTTGAGGGATTTGTAGAGTTTCATTAATGGAACCAAAGTTTTTTCAGGGGTTCCATTAGTGGCTCTAGTTGGGGACATATGTTCCTTCAGAACAAACCAAGATTCTAGAATCTCAAGTGAAGCAGACCAAAAAACCAAGGACCTACCAGGACCAGGCAGTAAAACGAGACCAAAGTACAACATATGTACAATATTTACATAAGTTACAAGGCCATACCAAGAGATCCAATCTCCATCATTCTTGAAGCCTCTTGTGATATGCAAGTTTTCCAAGCTTCAACATTACTTGGGGGCCCCAGGCCCCAACCTTAGAACTGGTACTTACCCCTGTCAAAAACCTTGTTTTCCACTGTTTGTACTAGGCTAAGGCTAAAAACATTATCATGAATTTCCCACCAAGTGATCATGTTGTAACCACTGTAATCAACCACTATGGACATGTGTTTGCACTTATTGTTATTACTTGCATTCATGTCCAACTGTGAACTGTAGTCAAGTATAAATTGAAATATATAATTAGTGTAGCATCCTTCCTGACTCAGCTTACCATTATTTTCCACTAAATACCCATCCAACTAGACAGGGAATCTGAAACATTCATAATCCACTTGATCACCATCATCATATAAGCTGATATCAAATTTATTTTGCCTATTTTTAAACTGCAAATCCTCTTACACATTCCTTTCAGAGATCTTGTAGACACCAAAATCTGGTCTAAGCCTACGACTTCAATATTCTTCATAATTTGTATTTCCATGGTCATGATTAAATAATGTTAATTATTTAATTATTCTCTAAAGTCTTCATTTCTTTATTAATTAAATAAATATAATTATTTAATTAATTCACTTTAACTTTTATTCTTCTATTAATTAAATAATCTTAATTATTTAATTAATTTACACTTTTCTTTATTCTATCTGATTAATTAAATAAATGTTTTTTATTTAATTATGTTACTAATTAACCTTATCCTTCTTCTTCAATTAAATAAATTCTTATTTAATTTACCTCTATCATATTTCAACTATAATTAAAAATCTTTATTTATTTAATTATTCATTTAAATCCCTTCATCACTTAATTAAATAAATCTTATTTATTTAATTATTCTTCAAATGTCAAATCTTGAATTAAATGAATTATTTAATTCATAAATTCTATTTTAACGCATTCTTCTATATTTAGATAATTGTGCAAATTATCTAGTATTCAATCTTACTTGACATCTATTTTAATCGTTCAGTTAACTCTGGATTGGTGTCTGAATGGATTTCACGAGTAATCTATTTTCCATATCATTCAGTTATCTAGTTCTAACTCAATTGCGTGTACATGCATATTAATTAAATATTCCTATTTAATTAATTAAATCTTGTGCATGCATTTAAATAGAGAGTTGCTTTAATCCATCTTTATCTTTGTCATGCAAAGACTATTCTTTTGTTTTCGAATACCTAACTCGAAGATTAAATCATTTATTTAATCTTTATTTCTATTTCTAGTTTTTATCATTCATGACGCTACTAACAGTTATCATAATGCATGTCTAATCTGTCAATCTCAATTGTCTGTCGATCTTTCGATCCTGGCCTGTCATTCGAATGATCAATTTTCTATAAATTGATCTGTCTTTCATTATTCCAATCTCTCTCAAAATCGTATGACTTATGGAGCAATTATCTTGAATCTTCGATATTTTGTCTTAATCACAACATTTAGGCCAAGCTTGCACGAACTTTAAAAATCTGAGGGAAAGTACACTACACAGATGAAATGCAGAAGAGTAATGGAGGTTATTCAACAGAATTGATCGCATGTTTGGTAAAATAGTTTCTTTTATGCATGTTGTTCCTAGCTTTCTTTTTTTGCTTGATTATCTAAGCTTTGAGGATTCGTTAGTATAGTTTGAATAGATTAGATTTGAATTGCTTAACTATCTCACATGTGTTTTTCTCTAAGCTACATTTAGTGAACCCGACGTGAAGACACCATCTTTGCGTATCCATGGAATTTTATTTGATTTTGTAGGTTTTTGTATAGAACGATGCATCTGCTTGACGAAACGCCGCAATTGACATTCGAAGACGCATCAGCTTAGCGAAACGATGCTATTGACTTTCTTGACCACATCTATGATTAGAAATGATGCATCTGACAAATAATCACGCATCTGTCATTTTCTAAGCTGCAACTAACTGGTAAAATACCGAGACACATTTGACAGAGAAAATGATGCATATGACTGGTATATTTTTAGGTCTAAACTTTCAATTTATAGTTTCCTTTCGTGTTTTTATTTTCGCTAATCTTCTATTTTCAACGTGTGTCTTGAGGAGTTAATGAAGTGTTTGCAGATCGATATTCAAAGACCAATATCAAATTACTAATGAATCTTTCTGCAAAACGCATGTCGAAGACCCTAGTTAAATTTTTGAAACAAATTGTTTGGTAGAGTAGCAAATCTTTCATTTGGATTAAAATTAACAAGTTTCTACTGTGTTTGGTGTGAAAGTACAATTGTGTAATTACCCTCACGATTTGGTACATCGAAGTATCCTCTCCCCTTACGCATCCGTGTGATCCTGGGTGTAAGAGAAACGGTTACTAACTCTAGAACTTGGGCCTGTTCTAGTGGGAAAAAATACTCACCCTAAGACGACTCAGACCGGTAGCACCCTAAACCCAAGGAACTTCCAGTCGGTATATAAAAGTGGATTCTTGGGGAAATCCCAAGAATCATGCGTATGGTTCCGATGAGATGGATTCGAAAGGGGACTCTTGCTGCATGGATCATGCCCTAGAAACGGAATGCCCTAATTAAACACCTTTGTTTGTAGTGTCCAAAATCCTTCTATTTATTGGTGCACTAGGTCAGACCTATCAAGCCGTCTCATATTCTTACGGTTCATGTGTAGAGATGAAGGTATGCCATGGGATGTTCATGGGTACTTTAGCTTGGCTGCCCCGAATGACGTTAATGAGCCATGGAGGGGAGACAGAGGGGTCAAGCTACTAATCATCTGCCTTGAATAAGCGTAGCTGGGGAAACCCAAGTGAGAACTCAGTAAATACTATCCTTCATTGCCTAGGATGTACTTGTCTGTTGTCAAATCACACATTCTTTGAGTCCAAAATGAAACTAAAAACACTTTGTCTTATGATTTTCTTTGTTTTCTAGAACTTGATTGCAGAAAAACAGCTCAGTTTTATATCTCTATTCATTGAAAACACAATAGAGTCACAACTATTCACTAGAGAGTCGCAATTGTCCTGTCGAGTCACATCTATTTAGCCTAGAGTCGCATCTTCCAGATTAGTTTGCATTTGCTCTGTCAAAAACTGCATCTATCTTAGGAAACCACACTTGTGATATTATGTGACGCATCCGACAAGGTGAGCTACAACTACAGTCTGGAACGACGCATTTACCACTATCGCAGAACTTTTACCAGTGCACAAAGTCTAGGAAAATTGCATATGTTACATCTTGAGTCATAATTTCCATTATGATTCGCATCTATTAGAAACTTAATCGCATCTGCCAGATTTAGACACTAAACTTTACCAGAAACGTGCAACAGATTGCTAGAAAACTACAACTGTGAAACATAACCGCGTTTGTGAAACTCTGAGTCGCATCTGCCTGATTATTAGAAAACTAGAATTTACGGTCACAGGTCAGTCATACCAGTCTTTCAGTTGTCTTTCCACAGCAGTCCTTGGACAGAAACCTGAAACGATTTGCTCAATTTTGCATCCTTTAGGTATCATTTAGTCATTACTATATTCGTTCTGGTTCTGATTTTTACTTTCATCTTTGAGTACATATTGCCTTTAGATTTAAACTTCTAGGAAGGTCAATTTTACAAACTTTAGGATAAGTCCACCATCTACACTTTAGAAAAATCATAGCGTCAACGAAATCTATCATTGAATCTAGTCCTATCATCTTATCCTTTGTCCTACAGAGAGTCCTCCTAGCTCATTAGTCTAGTTGGGAAACTCAACTTATCTTTGATCCTAGTCCTACATTGGTTCCTTTACATAACTAAATTAGCACCTTGGTTAGACTTTAGGTAGTTGGTACCCCCGTCTTAGGTTTACAAAATTAATTTCCTTAGAAGCTTCCTTAGACTTTGCATCTTTAGATATTGTCATCATCTTAGAACATTCCTTATTTTGCATTCAGAAAATCCCAAAAATGTAGACTAGAGTCATATTGTCCATAGACGTAGTTTTGCATTCCTTGCATATTGATCTTATCTTACATGGTTGAAACTAGGTCTAAGAGAAGAGAGAGGAAAAATATGTCGAACCCAAACAAATTCATTAATCCATTCTCCACAAGATCTTACAAGACTTTATTAGACAAATTCACCACTAGAAACACTCAAGGATACATTACAACAGAAGACATAGAGGTTGTTACACAGGACCCTAAGTTTTCCTCCTTTGTAGATGAGTACCTAGCAAACAATCGTCAACGATACTTAGCCAAATTGCTAGCTGAAGGTGCTACCTTACCTACAGGATTCGATATTATCACCTTACAAGCTCAACCTACACAAGGGACAAATACAATGACTTCCAGTACTACTATACCTTAGGTAAATACAAGCATACCATCTGGCATACCTACACAGAGTACAATAGTCCATATGTCTCCATTTGGTATGTCTAGCATGACATCGTGATTTAATTTCACTATAGGGGCATCATCGTCCACTCCCTTCGGTCCTCTTGTTGGGAATAAAAGATATAAAACGTCAGGTTCTACACCAAATGTCAATGTCACGAGTACCATACCATAGTTAACAGCCATACCTAATGTCAGTGTCACAAGTACCATACCACAGTCGATGGCCATACCTAGTGTTCAGGTCACTCGTACCATACCGCGGATTACACAACCAAGAGGCATTCCCTCATTCCAATATGCTAATCAGAATCCATTCTCCCAGATTGGCAGTCAAAATCCATTCACATAGATTCTGAATCAGAATCCATTTTCCCAGATTCCAAGTCAAAACCAATTCACATAGATTCTGAATCAAAATCCATTCTCCCAGAGTGGTAGTCAAAATTTGTTCACACACATTCCAAGTCAAAACCAATTTGCACAGATTCCAAGTCAAAACAAATTTATGTAGATTCTGAACTAGAACATGTTTACCAACATTCTGAATCCAAATCTACATCAAATATGAACATTCAATCGAAACCCATCGTGAGACCTTGGATTTCAAGATACATACATAGATCTGCATAATCCGCCTAGCACATCATTAACCCATGTTGACGTCTTGCAAACACAAATGCAAGCACTACAAACACAAATGGATAATATGGTGGTGTCAACTAAGAAATCCTTTTCAACAAAGGACATATGCCCATTTCCCTTTGATAGATCATTGTGTGTGACACCTTTCCTTCATGGGTATGTCATACAGAATCTCCCTAAGTACAATGGAAAATAGAATCCAATAGAACATATAAGGGAATTTTCTACCATTTACATAGATGTCGCTTATGACCCCACGTGTCTTATGAGACTATTTCCAAGAAGTCTTGTAGGAATTGCACTAGAGTGGTTTTCAATTCTAGACTATGGCATCAAATCTTGGGGTGAACTGGCTAAGAAATTTGTTGAGCAATTCTCCTTCAACATAGACCACGAGATAAATATAGCAACCTTGTGTACACAACACAAGATGAAGGTGAAAGATTCATTGCTTTCTTCCAGAGATGGAGGACTATAGCTAGCCGGTGTCCTGTCGAAATACCTGAAAAACAAAAATTCACTATGTTCCAGAAAAACCTTCATGCAAAACTGAGTAACTTAAGGGTACATTGTTGTATATCTTTTTTGGAACTAGTGGAAAAAGGGGTTATAATAGAAAAGGATCTCATTGAAAAAGGAGAACTTAAGACATCTACATCCAATAGAAATCCAATAGTGAAAAATGCCCCCAATGACAGAAACAGATTTTGGTCTCGAAACAAAAATGTCACCAATGATGGGGTAGTTGATGCTAAAACTGTACAAGCAAGACCAATCATCACATCACCAAGATCTAACTCTTCGGCCAACATGCTTAATGTTGTCAGTCAATCTTCCAACACGGTCCAAAATACTCAACGTCCACAACAAAGGAGGTTTCAAAAACGTGAGTTCACTCCCTTAGGGGAACCCATTGAGTTCGTATTCAAATAATTGTTAGAACATAATCTTATACAGCTTCAAGAGCCAAGAAAATACGATCCAGGACAATTTAAACCAGTTTGGTGGGATGGCAATTCCTTTTGTGATTATCATAGAACTAAGGGACATAACCTACAAAATTTTTGCCAACTGAAAAATATCATACAGGATCTTGTCGAAAAGAGAATTATTGAAGTTAGTGGACAAAAACAAAAGTCATGAAACATAGATCATCAAGTCTTTTATGATCCACTCCATGACCATGGGAAAGGGAATGTCCCCAGTTCGAGTACCAAGACCAATATGTCAACCAACTATGTGAATATCAAGCATGATTATAATAGTGGCAAAACCATTAATCACCTTCGTGCTACCGATGAGAATATCAATACCATTACTATCAATACAAACCCCAAGTGTGCGGTCAACACTCATCGTACTAAGTTCACTATCCAAGGTCCTCCATCACAGCAAACACCACAGCCTTCTAAGTCACAATATAACCTACTTGACCAGTTGGGAAAGACCCTAGCCCAAATCTCAATCTTGGAACTATTGTGTATTTCCCCTGAGCATCGATCTATCTTAGATAAAGCTTTACAAAACACCATTGTCCCAAATGATATTGATGCCAATTGTTTCCAGGAAATGGTGGGCTACTTGACCAATAATCATCATTCCACATTTTCTGAACAAGACTACGCAACTAAAAAGACAAACCATAATGACCCTTTACATCTTGAAGTCCTTGTTGATGACACCAAAGTTAGATGAGTTTTGGTAGACAAAGGATCAAGGTTAAATTTGTGCACTTTAAAATAGATTAAGGCATTAGGTTTCTCAGAAGCATGTGTAGACACAACCAAAAGTATTTTCATTAAAGCTTATGATGATGAGGAATGAAAATCAAAGGGGGTGGTAACACTTCCTATCAGAATTGGTCCTGCAGTAATGGAGAAAAAATTCCAGGTCTTAGATCTCACCCTTCCATACAACCTTCTGCTAGGCAGACCATGGATTCATGCCATGAAGGCGGTCCCTTCCACATATCATCAATGTCTCAAATTCCCTTACAATGGAACTGAAATAACTATAGATGGTGACTCAGATCCATTCCAATATTGCACCAATCTAAAAGCTCGATACCCCAATGCCAAGTGCTAGTAAACCAAGAGGCTTCATTGTCCAATTCATCTCACTATGTCGATCCATCCACACTCACTCAAATATCTATTTCACCTTCATTTCCTACTAATCCTAGGGTTGAGATCCAAAACAAGGGTTGTGGAGAATATTACATGAAGACATCTTATTGTGTTATCCATCTAATTTCTCCTAAGTCATATGGTTTACCTACATCAGCTAGGAGACAATCTATGGTCACTATACACATTCCTCCCACAACAACTTTCACTAAATGGGGAGAATTAAGCAAAGAAGTCGTAAATGCAGAAGATGTCACCTCCTGGCTGTATAAGGAAGATAATGAAGAACCTCTCTCACTTTCTCACATTCCTACAGATCTATATGGAAAAGGTTTCACAATCAAGCAGAGTAAGGGATATAATGGACATAGTGGTTTAGGCTTAAATCAAGACAGCCGAATTGAACCAATCTTTGTTTCTTAGTGGCCAAAAGGCTTAGGGCTTGGGTTTCAACCAATTCAAATTGGTGTTCCTAGTACTGCATCACCCTTAATCGAGGAAGTGCTTCAGAAGATATTAAGACATCTCACAAACCATCTAACCAACACCACTGTGACTCCCCCGACTCAAACGAATATGAGTGGGATTCCTTATCCTCTACCTCTTCCATCGACCTTGACAAGTTGTTTAGAGAACTTGACTTAATGTTAAGATCCTCACCAAATCCATTGAATTCCTATCCACCAAATAATATGACAAAAGAGGAATGGTTTAAACACTACTATTGGGAATCACTTGATCCTACCTCTTGGCAACCTGATACATCTATTTCAGATAACCAAACCTTGGCATTAGGCCCACCTCTCAATCTACCTAGATCTAAACCAAAGAGCAAACATGACTTAGTACGAGAATTTTGTGACCATATGAACAACTTAGTCCTTACCTTGACTCCATTAAACTTTGATAAGTCTAAATATGGCATGCCCTTAGTTTATCCCTACCTCATTGATTGGGACCAACAAGACACACATGTCTTAGACATTTTTTAGAACGACAAAGCAATTGTTGAGTTCCTGGGATTACGAGAAGGCATACCTAGCGGTGATCACAACGCTGGTTTTACCATTGACTTGGACAACAAAGCATATTTTGGGGAATCTTTTCAACCCTCTAGTCGCAAAAATGAGAAAAAGAATAAACAAGATAAAAAGGATGAGTCTCTAGGTGAAAACTGAAAGGCACCTCTAGACAATGAAAAAGTAAAAATAAAGGATGCATCTGAAGGTGAAAACCTCTTTGAGGCACCTAAGGATGGAGGTTTGAACATTCTCCCCATTGCAAGGGAAAATTCACCCATGCTCATTGAAAAATTAGTAGAAGTTAACATAGGCACATAAGAGAATCCTCGACTAGTTTATTTTGCAACGTCATTGACAACAGAAGAGCAGCCAAAATTCCACAACTTCTTTGCACAAAGATAGATAAATTTTGCCCAGTCATATGCATACATGCCTGGGTTGGATCCTGAACTTGTTCTACATCACTTTCCCTTACAACCAGGTGTCAAACTAGTGAAACAGAAATTGAGGAAAATGCATCCACATATTGCTTTACTAGTCAAGGCAGAACTCAAGAAACTATTAGACATTGGTTTCATTAGATCAATAGGCTATGCAGATTGGATTTCCATTCTTGTACCAGTCACTAAACCAATAGGGGGCATCCGCATCTGCACTTATTTCAAAGATATCAACAAGGCTTGTCCTAAGGATGACTTCCCTTTGCCTAAAAAAGACATGATAGTAGACATGATAGCAGGGTATGAGATGTCCCTTATGGATGGATTTTCAAGATATAATCAGATCAGAATTGCAACTGAAGACCAACGTAAGACAACTTTCACTTGTCCTTGGGGAATGTATTGTTGGAATGTCATGCCCTTTGGACTCAAAAATGTTTGAACAAACTATCAACATTTCATGACCACCATTTTTCATGATCTAGTACACACTCTTATGGAGGATTATGTCGATGACCTTATAGTTAAATCCAAGACAAGGGTAGAACATTTATAGGTCTTAGACAAGATATTTCAAAGGCTGGAGAAGTATAAAGTGAGACTTAATCCCAAGAAATGTGTGTTTGGAGTAAAGTCAGGAAAGCTTTTAGGTTATATCATTTCCTGACGAGGCATTGAAGTGGATCTGGCCAAGGTAAAAGCAATCATAGACATGCCTCCACCAACTAATCTCAGTCAACTAAGGACATTAGAAGGAATACTGCAATCCATCAAAAGATTTAAGTGCAATTAGCAGATAAGACACGTCCTTTTCAACATCTACTTCAGAAAGGAGTACCCTTTGCATGGACAGTTAGGTGCTGAGAGGCTTTTCAACTAATTAAAGAATATCTACTCACACCACTAGTCTTAATGCCACTTGTTGAAGGCCAACCACTGATTCTTTATATTACTACAACCCATTCATCACTCGGAGCATTTCTTGCACAGAATGACGATGAAGGTCATGAAAGGGCAGTATATTATATCAGTCAGACTTTGGTAGGTTATGAGCTCAACTATAGTACCATTGAACATTCTTTTCTTGCAGTAGTATTTGCTACCCAAAAACTAAGGCAATATATGCTAAATCATCAAACAATGTTGATTACCAAAATAGATGCTCTGAAATATCTTCTCAGCAAGGTAGCATTAACAAGGCGACTGGCCAAATGGGTTATGATACTTAGTGAGTATGATATCCAGTATGTGGAGAGAAAGACTATTAAAGGACAAGTCATTGCTAATCAGTTAGCTAACACACCAATACAAGCAAATCACCCATTAGTTGCAGACTTTCCTGATGAATTTATATTCACAATTGACACAAACATAACATGGAAACTATACTTTGATGGCTCACATAAAAATCATGGCTCAGGAGCTGGTATACTGTTTATCACACCATAGGGTGATTCCATCCCCAAATCATTCAGGATTGCATTCCCATGTACTAACAACATAGCAAAGTATGAAGCTCTAGTGGCAGGGTTACGCATGGCAGTCAAGTGGAAAATTGAGAACCTACAGGTATATGGTGATTCTCAACTAGTAATCAGACAGGTAAATGATGACTATGAGACTAAAGATGAGAAGCTTGCTCCATACAAATGCATGGCTGATAGCTTTAAAGAGTACTTTGACAAGGTCAAATTTCATTAGATACCGCATGTTCTAAATAGGGCAGCAGACGCTATGGCTACTATTGCATCACTTCTAGACATTCCTAGCAACGTGCCTAAGTTTGAGTTCTTGGTAGAATTGCTTTTGGTCCCAGCCTACGATATCCTAGATTCTGAGATGGTATGTGAGATTGTTGGTCCTGATTCCCCATGGTACAAAGAAATCTATGACTACCTCCATGCCGAAATCATACCCACTGGCCTATCAAACAACCAATGTAGGACATTCCTTCGCAAGTCAGCCAAATACACCATCGTCGGAAACACCTTATATAGACACGCCTTAGATAATACCCTACTGAGATGTCTTGATTCTAATGAAACAAAATTAACCTTGCATGGGGTGCGTGAGGGTATATGTGGTTCCCATTCTAGCGGTCCTACCTTAGCCAAAAAGATTATGAGATTGGGTTACTATTGGCCTACTATGGAAAAAGACTCATATGTCTTTGTAAATAAATGTTGCCAATGCCAAGTTCATGGAGACTTGATACATGCACCAGCATAGGAGCTTCATCCTATAAGGTCACCATGGCCTTTCGCCCAATGGGGACTCGACCTCATAGGTAAGATCCATCCCACATCATCCAATGGCCACAAATTCATCATCACTGCCACTGAGTACTTTACGAAGTGGATTGAGGCTATTCCAATGACATACATTACCGGCACACAAATCTCTAGGTTTATCTTGAACTATATCATATGTCAGTATGGTGTCCCTCAATCCATAATCATGGATAATGGCCACCCATTTAAGAATCAAGAATTTTTCCATCTTTGTGACAAATTTCATATTCAACATCACTTTTCCACTCCATACTACCCACAAGGTAATGGCCAAGCAAAGTCATCTAACAAAACTATCATTAGAATCCTTAAGAAGACTGTCAATGATGTTGGCCGTGATTGGCATTTACAGCTTAATCTCGCCTTATGGGCTTATCACACAAGTATACGTACTCCCACTGGTGCCACTTCCTATTCACTAGTATTTGGTTCTAAAGCCATTCTTCCTATTGAGGTTGAGATTCCTTCCCTGAGGGTATCCTTGAAAGGGCACATTGATGATGAAGAGTACTGAGTATCGAGACTCCATGAGCTAGAATTCTTAGATGAGCGAAGACATAAGGCACTAGACCATCTCCAAGCATATCAAAATCACTTTTTTCATAGCTATAACAGGAAGGTCTTGAACAGAAAATTTGACATTGGTGACCTAGTCTTAATGGAGAACCCAAAGAATCAAGTAGATAGAGAGAAACTAGGAAAGTTTGAACCTAACTGGTTAGGACCGTATATTGTTACAGAAGCCTTTGAATCAGGAGTGTATCAACTCTCCACTCCTGAAGGGGAATCATTGTCCTCACCAATCAACAGTCTTCATATGAAGAAGTTCTACGCATAGCTTCTGAGGGCCTTGTCTTAATTAGCAAAAATACAAAAAAAATCAAAAATCAAGAAAATTGTTACCAAGGTGAAAACCTGGAAAACAGGCGTCTTGGTAACACCAAAAAATAATAATAATAATTAATTAGAACATCCAGAAAATAGTAAAGACAAATAATTCGTCCAATAGTGAAAACCACTTTGGTGGCACTTTGGATAAGTACCATGGTGAAAACCTAGCAAACAGGCGCCATGTGTAGTTGACTTTGCTCCTTTGTCTACTATTATTCTAATCTAACATACCCTGTACATATTCCACTATCCCTATACATAGTCCACTATCCCTATACATATCCCTTATCCCTGTATATATCCCTTATCCCTGTACATATCATGTATATTTCCTATCTATCGCTTGTACATACCATTCATAATAAGTGGGAGTCTTTCCCATAAACTAGACCGATTGACATCGAGTGCATTTCATATCCCCCATTTTTACCCTATTCATAATCAATTGGGCTTATACTCGACTAGGGGAAAACACTTGATGTGTGTCATATTGGTCCTTACATTAGCAGTGTTAAATACGTAAAACCATAGAAAAATCCAAAAAACATCACAAAATGACATGAGAAAACACAAAAACATCAGAAAACTTCAAAAATACAAAAAAAAAATCAAAACATGTCGAAAATCCAAAAAAATTGAGTCAGAGTTAGTCTCACTTGTCGGTCTTTCTCGATTGTCGAACTACGTTGCCTCTACGACTAGACGTAGGCAAGGCCATCTGTCGATGTGCCCTCAAGGCATTAAGTTAGTCCGTTTAGGTTTTTCTATATAAAATCATGACTCAATCCATATGTCTATATGACAAGGTCATTGGTCATTTTGAACTATGAGGTCTCTGCATGTATAACATAGGCAAGGCCATCAATCAATGAGCCCCTGAGGCTGCACTAGGTCAGTCCATTAGGGTTCGTCACATTCACTATCATTTAGTTAGTCTATTTAGGTTTGTCTGTATAAAATCATGACTCAATCCATATGTCTATATGACAAGGTCATTGGTTGTGTCAAACTATGAGGTCTCTACGTGTATAACGTAGGCAAGGCCATCAATCGATCAACCCCTGAGGCCCCACTATGTTAGTCCTTTAGGGTTTTTCATCACACATAGTCAATTGTCCACACATCATATCAAGTCATGCATCATTCTGGTGAACAACTCATCAATTTCTCTAAGTCAAATCAAACAAATTGCCAAAGCAACAACCAAAACAGATCAATTTATGTCTACTACAGGATGCGTCCTTCCTGGAAACAGACATTATCAAGACAATCAACTTGTTTCTTATCCAGGATGAGTCCTTCCTAAATACGGATATCAGCAAAACAATCTATGTCTTATACAAGATGAGTCCTTCCTGCATATAAACACTGTCAATCAAATCAACATAGCCTTATACAGGTTATCACATCAACGGCATATGACTCAATGTATTATACGATACATGTCTTTCTAAAACTAGGCTTTGTCATGCCTTATATAGATAGTCATAACATCGAAACCAGACTCACAGTCTTATCCAATATGTGTATCTCCTAAAATTGGGCTCTATCAATCAATCATTTTATCAATCAAAACAAATCAGACAAACAAGGTCAAGTTTTGAAAAATATTTTATTGGCTTATTTATCTTATCATTTCATTTTCAACTTTATGATTGGAATCCTATTACTAGCTTTCTCAAGGATGTCCCATGAAGGATTTAGAGAAGCAACAATGTATCAAAATTCTGTTTTCTTTGATTGTTGTCTGTCAACTGTCTTTTAAATCTGATTTTCAGTCATGTTACTAGTTTCCTCAAGGATGTCCCATGAAGTATTTAGAAGAGCGATGGCGTCTCATGACCTGTGTTTTCTTTTGTTTGTTGTCTATGGTTTGTCTTGACAAAAAGACTGGGGAAACTTGTGCCCTCGGTATGAGTTAACGACATCCTTGTCTGCGACTATCTGTTGTTAGCAAGTGGATGACCTTGCACACCTTGATCTATGTCATATCATGGTGTTTTTCTCCATTTGTATTAGTCCCGCCCAATGATGATAAAGTGCAACACCTTTTGTGATACAATGAAACATCGAAGATTGCTAATACTAACATCATGGTCTTTTATTATTCATCTTTCTTTTTGCACTAACATTTCTTCTTTTCTACATCTTCACCACCCTTATCTATTTTCCTCTATCATTTTTTCTTTCATCTTCTGGTTCTCTCATTGATTTCGAGAGCACACTCATATTCTTTGAACCCACTTGTCCTCTCGAGGGGGCATACCTTCACCTATTTTACACCGGGGCATTACTGGGGCATATTTTTTATCGATTTTCTTTGACACAATGCCAAAATGACATTGTATCAAAGAGGGGCAAATGTAGACACCGAAATCTGATCTAAGCCTGCGACTTCAATATTCTTCATAATTCGTATTTCCATTGTCATGATTAAATAATGTTAATTATTTAATTATTCTCTAAAGTCTTCATTTCTTTATTAATTAAATAAATCTAATTATTTAATTAATTCACTTTAACTTTTATTCTTCTATTAATTAAATAATCTTAATTATTTAATTAATTCACACTTTTCTTTATTCTATCTGATTAATTAAATAAATGTTTTCAACTATAAATTAAATAAATATTTAATTTATTCATTTAAATCCCTCATCACCTCTTTAATACTCTAAATAAATCTTATTTATTTAATTATTCTTCAAATATCAAATCTTGAATTAAATGAATTATTTAATTCATAAATTATATTTTAACGCATTCTTCTATATTTAGATAATTGTGCAAATTATCTAAGTATTCAATCTTACTTGACATCTATTTTAATCGGTCAGTTAACTCTGGATTGGTGTCTGAATGGATTTCACGAGTAATCTATTTGTCATATCATTCAGTCATCTAGTTCTAACTCAATTGCATGTACATGCATATTAATTAAATATTCCTATTTAATTAATTAAATCTTGTGTGTGCATTCAAACAGAGAGTTCATTTAATCCATCTTTATCTTTGTCATGCAAAGACTATTCTTCTGTTTTTGAATACCTAACTCGAAGATTAAATCATTTATTTAATCTTTATTTCTATTTCTAGTTTTTATCACTCATGTCGTTACTAACAGTTATCATAATGCATGTCTAATCTGTCGATCTCAATCATTTGTCGATCTTTTGATCCTGGCCTATCATTCGAATGATCAATTTTATATAAATTGATATGTCTTTCATTGTTCCAATCTCTCTTGAAATCGTATGACTTCTACAGCAATTATCTTGAATCTTCGATATTTTGTCTTAATCACAACACTTAGGCCATGCTTGCACAAACTTTGAAAATCTAAGGGCAAGTACACTACATAGACAAAATGGAGAACAGTAATGGAGGTTATTCAATGGAATTGATTGCATGTTTGGTAAAATAGTTTCTTTTATGCATGTTGTTCTTAGCTTTCTTTTGTGCTTGATTATCTAAGCTTTGAGGATTCGTTAGTATAGTTTGAATAGATTAGATTTGAATTGCTTAACTCTCTCGTGTGTTTTTCTCTGAGCTACAGATCCCATCAATCTTATGTTCCACACCAAGCACACATTCACTTTGTGTGATGAACGAGAAATGTTGATACATAGGCTCCTTTTCAAATTGATGCTCACATTTATCAAAGCAATATAAACCAGTTATACTATCATATGCTTCACTTCCTTGGAAAATTGATTCATCAATCCCCATAGAATTTTTACTTTCATTTAAATCAAGATCATTCCCATAAGCAACACTATCCATACCATCCCAAGCATCAAAAAATATTTATGTTTCAGGTTCATTGATATACTCCAATCCTTTCTTCCAATCATTGCTCAACTTGAAACAAATTTTTTTAAAGGATGGATCAAGTAATCCTAGATTGATATGATCAATAGTAAAATGTTCAAGTGTACCATCAGTGATAGGTATGTTGGCTCATATGTGTAGGATTTGCTGCAACTTGAACATTTTCTATTTTTAGCTGAGCAAATCTCTTCAACACATTCTTTGTTGAAAACTATTATGTTCATTTCTAATATGAAACTTATACATTCTATTTTTGCTTGGCACTCAAAAATAGGACCCTGCTGACTAACATCAGCAATCTCATTATTTTCAACACTAACTTCAAGCCCAAGATCATGAACATAGACATTCTTATCTTTAAATTTATCATCTACAATATTGCCAGGACATTCCAATTTTGATTCAGCTAAATTGCATTTCAAGAATCCATCATATGCAATATGTTCATCTACTAATGAGGGAAAAACCTCATGAGTACTGGTATAGCTTAATCCTTCAAGAAAGAAGGATACCTTCAAGTAAACCTCACAAAAATATTCAATTTCCTCATGAGAGTAATCAGAATTCTCATTTTCACTATCTTGGTCACCAACCTTCAAAGGTATATCAATAGTTCCTACAAGTATGACAATATCATCATCCACACTACTAGATAGATATTCTTCTTTTGAAACATCCTTATGCATTTCTTGGATAAACCCTTGATCTTTAACAATAGGATGAGCAACCCTATCATCCTAAGACATCATTTTTTGCATATAGTCACATTTAGCCTCCTCAACAATTTTGATCCAACCAATTATTTGATCAAAATCATGAGGTTTGAATTCCTTGGGAAAAGTGCTAAGCCTTGGCTCATAAATGTCACATAATAGGTCAATACACACTGAATCTTCAGGTCATAACCTTTTGGGAATTTCTAGCAGGGCATCCAAAAACCTTGCTAACAATTCATATGGTGATTCCCCTTCATGTCTCTCCATACTAGATAGTTTGAACAATACCTGATCATTATCACTCAGACTTTGTTGAAGTCCCTCTTGAATTTGTTTATGATTAATATGCTATGAAAGTGAACAAGATAATGCATCAAAAACATCATCACCCTGATTATCCCTTTCATCCTTATCTATTCCATTTATATGATGTACATTAGGAAAACAAACACTCACAGCCATATATCCCCTCATCATTAAATATTTCATAGTATTTTCAATATCCATGGCAATGTGACATGCCTGATGTAATATTTTGGGTTCCTTATCCCTTATCAAATAACTCATCTCATTATCAACTACACCTAGATATACAATCAAACATTCTGCATCACTAGGTCTCGGGTGTTCAGGAATATCTTTTACTGCTCTCACAAATCTGAGGTTAAAGGTAGGAACCAACTCATCCTCATCTTGTTGGATTTCCCTAAATCTTGTTCTTATCACATTTGGACTAATTCTTTCACAAAATTGTATCATAAATGCTATCATGAAGTCATCCCATGAATCTATAGAACACACTAGTAAATATGAGAACCATTCTTTAGCATTTTCCTTTAAAGACAGAGAAAATCTTCATGACAACATCCTCATGATCTATCTCAAAATCACCCATCAAGTCCCTAAATGCATTCAGGTGTTTGGAAGTTGATTCAGAACTTTGCCCTATAAATTTGGGCAAATGTTTCCTAATATCATTAGGAATCTTATTAGGAAAACCTTTAAAACCTAATGGCTTATATCTCTCTATAGATAATTTCCTTTGATGGCATGATAAGAACTAGATGCCTTGCATACTTTTACTTGAAGTTCCACAAGGTAATACAGGGGAATGATACATTTCTCTTGTATCACTATTTAATTCTTACAAATCAACTTCATAGTTGATTTCCTACTACCTCATTTATGATTTTACAATGAATAACTCAAACACATTCATGCTTCAAAACTTTCTAAAGGAATATTTTACAGATAAGCATACTTCTTCAACCCAACTCAAATATTACAAATTTCACCAAGTAGAAGTATGTAAAATGACTATCATTCCCTCTATTTGTGCTTAATACACATAATAGGGAAAAAAAAAATTCCAAATCATTTCAATATGGTTTTTACACAGTTTTATTTCTTTTTTTGAAATCCAAAACAGGGGAAAATACCTAGATATACTGCAGTTATTCAGAATTGTTCTTCTGACTAGAAGACCTTGCAGATCTACAACTTTCTTCATGTATTCATCTAGGTTCTTTGCATAAAGTCACCACCTCATTTATAGAGGAACAAACTTCGACAATATGAAGTTTCTTTCACAAGTTGATTTCACTTTAACCTTTCTTAATCAACAAAGTCACATATAAGTCCTTTATACATTCTTACTTTGTCTCCAGCAACTTTTCATTCCATTTTAATGCAGTCCCTCAAATTATTCATAATGGCACAGAGATCTTTGGAGTCGCCCCCACATCTAGTGACAGATTCAAAGATTATTCGTGGAATTGTAATAGATCTTGATAGAATTTGCAAGTTTTCAAAGGAGATACAAAAAACTCCATCAGCATCTCGGAGGATTGACTCATTGACACAAAGCTAGGCTTGACAATGTAATTCTCTAAATAAATATTTGACTCTTCAAGGAAAAATGAACTTCTATCAAATTTTTGTCAGGTCAGTCCCTAATGGAGTTTCCATTTCTGTTGGTGTTTTTTTCAGTAGAACTTTGAAGTCCTCTAAAGGGTAGCCAACCCTTATGCTCAAGAATTTTCAAAGTTAGTGGCCAATGAACGAGTAAGGATTTTGTGGCCCTTACTCCTACTCTTTAGGCTCTGTGAGACCTAGGAGGGTATTCCTTGTCGTGTACATGGGATATTTATCTAATTTAGAAAACCTCTATTCACAAATCAATTCCTATTAAGTCCAAATAGACATTATTCATTCAAGATTTGGTTGACCTTTAAGAAAATTACTATCTATTGCTAGGAATTAGGTAGTACTTCAGATTCATACATTCTAATTGAAAGTTTTTATTGAGTTTCATTCTCATTCCAAATCCCTAGTTAGGTGAATTACTAGCTTATCTATCATTAAAATAACCTAACAAAGAGACCAATGCTTCATCAATTGGGATAATGGAGTCAAATTTGTATCAATCAGTAATACATTAACCATTCAACTCAAAAATTTGTGGACTATAATAATACTACTTTGTAGTATTCAACTCACTATGTCTAAAACATAACTTCTTACTAAATCATATGCTCTTTCCTCCCAAATCTATGACCTTATCCTAGCATTTAATCATCAATTCTTTGAATTGAAGCAGAAATAAACCCACACATTCAATTAAAACATCTAAAGATAAAATAAAATATCCTTGACCATTTCATTCATAATTTGCAAGAGAATTACATAGGAGAGTATATGTTCTAGAACTAAGATTTTCTTCCATATCTGCAGCTTTTGTAAAACCATTTTAAGATCCTTACATACATGACTCATACCCTAGACTACTCATTGTTCTATTCATCAGTATTTTTTACAACATGCTTCTTCCTGAGCTTAGATTTTCACCTAGACCATTATAAGACTCAAAATTTGAATCCCTGAAATCGGCCCTAAAATCCCTTTTATAAAACAAGGGAGAAACAAGCAATGGGTTGAATTATAGTTATATTTAATTTCATACCCATTTCATTTGAATTTGAGATATTCCCCAGTTGGTTACATTTAATCATTTGCAAAATAGGGGAAAGCAAAAACATAATTCCATGAAATTTGGTTGTAGCAGACTAGACAACCTTCCAAAAGGTGTAATTCGTTGTTGTAGTAGTGCCAAAACACCTTGTCCTTGTTGACCAAAGAAGATTCTCCACTAGTAGCCAAAGAAAAAAATGATATACTAGCTAGAAGAGTTATAATCGTCATCGAAGACACAAGGTTCAACAAATCCACCACACACCAGGCCAAAAGACTTCCACATCAGCACTAAAAACAAAAATTGATAGATATGCTAAGGAGAAGAATTCTGATGTAGTGGTGATGGTGTCATCAAAAACAAAAATAGGGCAGGGACGCTACTCTAAGTCATCAACATTAGAGTATTCTCACCCGCTCCTTGTTTGTGATGCAACTAGAGGGACCATCACTCCTTCCTCGTCAAAGTCTTCATATGGCACCAAGGAAAGAAGATAATTCTTGTACTCTAGGTCAATATCACCTCCACCATCTGAAGGGCTATCTAAAACCACAATGGGATAATTGTGTCTCTTGAGGTAGGCCTTATGATACTTGTTTCTCTTCTTGGCTTTCTTTACAAGCTCAACAGATTCCTTCCCTTTAAACTTGACCAATTCTTTTGAAACGGTCTTGCTTCTTAAGTTATACGTGCTTTTGAAAATAGTCTTCTTATTCTTACCATGGGAACTTCTCCTTCCCTTTGGTGTTGCAGAAGTCCCAAGGACTTCTTGCTCAACCACAGACATATCCTCTTGAAATTAAAACACACTAAATCTCTTGGACCTCCTAGTTGGTTGAACAGACACACCCGACTTACCCATTTTCACAAGACTCAAGGTAAAGACTAGAAAAATTTTCAATTATAAGAAGGCTCACCCATTTAGGCTCCTTAAATGAACTTGCAGAAAAGAAAACCCACAAACCCACACAATTCAACTAGCCCTAGTGACAATTATAGTCAATTAAAAATCTCACCACCCCATAAATATGAAATTCCCAAACAAACCAATGCATGAATCAAATAGAGCTCATATGAAAGAACGACTCACCTGGGATACAATACTTCAATACTTCTACAATTAATAACCCAAGACTCACACTCTTCCACTCTAGCTCACACTTCTCAATTCATGAACACTATAAATGGTGAATTGAAATAGTAGGAAATCTACATTATGTAGGAAACTCAGAGTGTGTAGCAATTAATGATTAAAGAGAACTTCATGGAAGCGATCTGAAAACTTAGCCGATCATCTTTGAATCTGAACCGTCAATCTATTTGGATTTAAAACACTATCAATGGAAATCCTCGAGCATCGTTTATGGCTTTTAGAACTTGCCTCAAAAATGGTGAGACCAGCTTAGAAAGATGCCACGTTTATCCTTAACCTTATTTTTCATCCTTAATCTAACAATTAACATGCATCACCACTCTAGTCTATGCCTTTTCATTTATATCGGTGAAGTACAAAAAAGTCAGTATTGAAGAGAATATTCATCCCATCGCACGTCACAGATTTTCCCCACCTTTTTAGAGTTCAATCAACGACAAGAGCGTTGGTGCAATGAAATTTATACCGTTGGATCACTGTCCATCTTGGAAATATTTACCTTGCATTACTCGTTGTTGATTTATGCTTCAAATTCTAAACCATATCAGCGATGGATGAGAAATAGCGATGGAATGAAATCGGGCCACATGCATCATCCACGATTACTAACACATCACTCATTTACTTCCTTCAAAACAACAATGGCTCATACTGACTGGTGACGTCATTGCTCATCGCTAATTTGAAGAAGACTGGTGCACAACTATTTGTGATGAGAGATGGAAAGATATATAAAGAGCCCTGATGTTATCGCTCATCGCTAATTTGAAACTCAAAACTCTCAAGTGATTAGCGATATGAAGGAAGCTATTGATACAAAGGGAAACTATAGCATTGTGCATCACTAATTTGAAACACAAGTTCTTGAAACTATCCACAATGCGCAATACAAAGGAAATACCACTCATCGCTCATCGTTGATGCAAATTTTTATTTCAAGAGCCATTCACGATGAGTGATGAATGGGAGTGGTAGACAGGACTTAATTGGGATAATTAAGCACGTGTTCAAAAGTTGTTACTAGAAAGGGGACCACCTAGGGAAACGTATAAAATGCCTCAAATGGCTTAGAACATATTACTTTCAAATGTTGTAAAGGCCAAAAGGGTCAATCATTCAACCATATAAAATATAATATCATGGACCTAGGCACAAGGGGCCAGTTACCCCATGAGTTTTAATGACTCGGGATGCTTTTAGATGACTAGAAACAAGTGATAAGAAGTCAACAATAGATTATAATGTTGATGAGGTCTTTGATTTAAGGGTTTCTTGGGTGAGATTTTGATAGCAGAATCCCAAGACAATATTAGTGGGAAAAACCCTAAGTGCAGACATATGAAATTGAGAGGGATTTGTAGAGTTTCATCAATGGAACAAAAAAAAAATAGGGGTCCCATCATGTAGATCTAGGTGTTTTGGAGCTTGAAGATCCTTTGAAGACTAAGTTGCAAGTTGAGGAAAGTTGTCAAGTTGTCACAAGGTTGCCATCTTCACGGAAAGTCACCTACATACCAGAATTCAAGCTTTCATACTCAAAGATTTGACAAGAGAGAAGCTATAACAGATCGCTAGAGGATACCAAAATATCAACCAAACCCTAATACTAGGAGTAAATCACCAGCTTGGGCATATGAGTTCTAGTACTTCCTTTTTCCATATTTTAGGAGATCTAGATTAGTCAGTAAGAGATTCCAGTTTCTACACAAAAACCCTAGTCTGAGACTAAATTGCCCAGATTGGCATATGAGTCCCAGTATGCCTTGAAATTCATATTTTCAGGATTTCAGACCTTATTCTAATCCTCTTCAATTTTCCAAATGCACCTTTGTTTATCTCCAGTTTGTTATTATGATTTTAGTTCATTTTGTAGGCTACATTGTTAGGTTTTGCATGTCACTTTCATTACTTGTCTTTCCAAGCCTTTGCTTGATGGTGAACCCCCTTTTAGTCTTTAATCGCACCCCTAGGACACCTTATTGCAAATCTCTTTCACTAATTCCATCCCTAGATTGAGATCTCTAAGGTTTCCTTGAATGAAACTTGAAGGAAATTGGTGGTTCTATCTCTCAAAACATAGAGAGCCCCTATTTTCTTCGTTTCAAAAGCGTCTTAAAATTACCATGTTCAACCAAATTTACAAAATCAATCAAAACATAGTAAAGCATCCATGTTTCATAAAAGCTAAAGGAAATTCCTACTAACAATAGAGGGAATCCATATCACAAACACACACAAACTAAAATCACATTCAAAATCCAAGTATAGAAGTGAAGTTTTTTAGAATGTATAAATGTAACTTTAGACTTTGGTAAAATTGGGTGATGATAAAGGATTCGAAATAGAAATATTTAATCAAAATATTTTCATTTTGACAATAAATGATCACCTTCTAATGAATCTAATTAATCTTCACCTTACATGTTCGGTGAATGCACCAACTTCACCAAACTATTATCTTTTCAATCAGATAATGATCATCAATACAACTGAAATTTTAGCAAATAGAATTTAAAATTCAAGAATGTAATATCAATTGAAATGAAAATACAAAAAAAAAAAAAAAAAAATTAATCCATATACAAATTATTGAAATCAACCATGTAAATCACTCAAAACACAATAAAACATCCATATTCAAAGAAACCTACAAAGCAATCACTAGTAATAGTAGAGAGAGTCCATACCATAAACACCCACAAATTAAAATTGTATTGGAAATCCAAGTATAAAAATGAATCTTCCATAACATATAAGATTTCATAATGCATAATTTTCTTTTTACTAGAAAAAATAATATATGTATACAACAATAAGAGTTAAAGAAAACTTGAAGGATGCACTTCCAATCTTGGTAGCCTAAAAGTAATAATTTGAAGGTTGATTACACATAGAACAAAGCATCACAAAGAGGCTAAATAAAACTAAACAACTTATGACATCTTAAAGAAATATTTTTAAGGATGATTGCATATTACAATAAGAGATAATGTCAATTTTATATGAGACTAGACAACACACACTCTTACATAATAACATTGGTAACTTTAAGAAAAAACTTTTATGGTCATTTGCAAGAGTTGCTAGTTAAAGATTGAACATTATTTTGTTGGATCTTGAGTTCCACATTGCTTCTAGTTTCTTTTTCAAGATTTTATTAAGAGCTGACAACTGCAAAATAATATCATAGAAAATACCATGCATAATCACTTTCATAAGCAAAAAAAATAGTACCAAAAAAACAACTTTACATCAAATTATACAATACATTAAAAAGAGATTTGAAAATATTAACCTATGAACAATACAATCAAAACGTATAATTTTCACATTAAACTGTGATAAAATTTAATAATAATAAAATTTATGAAATATAAAATTGAATTCACCGAACAATAATTCTAATGAATCTATACCTTATACGTCAATGCTCACACCTCACTACAGTATTATCATTTCAATAAGACAATAATAATTAATACAGTTAAAATTTTAAACACCATAAAATATAAAAAATTAAAAAATACCTTCAATGAAGCTTCACCAATTTTTGCCACACTTTGTATTTTCCTGTTATATTTAATTAAAGGCGTATCAAGCAAGATAGCGTTGTCCTAACTATGAGACTATGAATGAGCGGTCATTAACTTTGTCATCCTTTTTTCAAATTTTATGTTGGACAAAGTAATGAAGCCCACAACGTGTACGGCAAGTTAAGTAAAAAGGTTGAACAAATACAAGAGAAGAACGCCTACCTTTGTTCACCTAGTCATCTCACGAATCCTCCATCTAGAATGCTAGGTTGGAATGTCCATTGTCGTGAATCTTTTAAAACGAACAAAGTTTGCGAATTAGGCCATAAACTAGAGATTTCAGTATTAACCATAGTAGAAGATTTTATTTCAGATCAGTAGCGACTTTCTAACAATTATGAGCATTGGTCATTAAAGGAGTGTTTCTTAGCAATTGTAAGCATTGAGAATATGTCACTATCTCTATTATAGATTGGCCAATAGAAGGTTAACTAGCACTTTTGTGTAGTAACACGCAACAATGAGCCAATAGGCAGAGAGGAACATGAAAGGCAAGCGATGTGTAGATAGTGAGACTGAAAGAAGATTAGAATGTCAATGGCATGAGTGGGCACAATACCTATGAAAGGCATATGCAGCGTTGGGTATATGTCATAGTAGATGCAGACAACATAGTTACATATTAGGGAATGCAACGAACAATACACCTTATAGAAGATTGAAAGAATAGAGCGCTTTCAAGAACATGAGGTATATGTCGTAGAGAGTGACAATGAGGAATGACTTATAGGGAGGAAGTTAAAGTGTATAACAGTAACTATTTCATTGCACTCCAGGTATACCCAGACAAAAGAAGCCATAAATCAAAAAATATATGTTTTAGTAACAATATTCACAAAAGAGGAAGATCGACAGTAACAAAAGTATGGCAAAATGTATCTTGACTATTAATATCAGCTCGATATCTGTTACCATTTGTGAAGTCTAACATGCACAATTCTCAAGGAAGGGTAGTGGGGCTCGTATACCCATAAATTTTCATTATCAAAGCATGCTCTAAATAATAAAGTACATCATCTAAACAATCTTAGGGTTAATGAGGTCACAATAAGATGAGCTTCACTTTTTTGGAGATAACCATTAAATGTTGAGAATTATCAACAAGCTTATCAGATTGGGCTTCATGCATAGTACACACGAGAAAATGAATATCACTTTTATGATTAGATGTCATAACTCCATCTATATAACAAAGTAATATGCAATGCATCTCTGTAAGACCCCACCTCGCATGTGATTAATACAATCCTAGATTGTTATATAATTTTTTTAAATAGATGGCTAGATTTATTACAGGCAATAATTAAAGTGATTGAGTGGTAACAATATTGTATCTCATTTTTACCTTATAGTTTATCATCATTATTTTATTTATTTAACATGTATGTAAATATAAATTGTGGAATACAAATGAAATAATAATGGGAAGCGAAGGAGGGTGTTAACCCTAATGGGTTAAAAGGAGGATATGTATATAAAGGATAAAGTGTGTAAGTAATAGTTGGTGAAAAAGTAACTTTGCTTTAAATTATATATATACACATATAGAGGTGTAAGTGTTGGTTAAAAAAGAATTCCATTAACATTCAATTAATTATTTTGTGATAACATTACTATTATTGGTAAGTATTTTGGTGGGGTAAATAATAATATTATGTACTTAAAAGTTGTTAATCAAACGATAATATTATTATTAAATTCAAAAAGATTTAATTTAATAATACCAATATCATTAAGTTTTATTAGTTAATCAAAATATAATATAATTTATTATGGATAAGGTTCAATGGCTAAATAATTGATGACATTACTAATGTGTATTTAGTTGGTAAATATTAATGTTGGGATACTATTAGTTGAATCCATGATTATATAAGGCCACCCCATAATTTAGCCACTAGATCAATTCTCTATGATGCAAACTAAGGATCTTTTCATAGCTAGTAACAAAGTAACCTAGATGAATTATGGTTAAAACAATTTAATTATTTGTGTGATGTAGAGTATAAGCAAGAGAACAATAAACAACAATTCCCAATGTAATCTAACATAAAGTGTATAAGATCAACTATTTTACTCCGTTGTAACCATAACGTATAACATATAAATTTTTTTCTGAATCCTACATCAGAAAGATAGCGCTTTGTACATTAAAAATATAAAATAAAACTCAACACAATGAGGCTTGCTCTCCACCCTACCATATTGGGTCATGGAGCCTCATGGACTCTTACCAAACCCTCGAGCAAGAATATGCATTGCCCACCACTCTAATTAATGATGAAATGAATATTGCTTATTACAATCAATATAGAGTACATTAGGATTCGATTGCCAATTTGACCGTTGTTACTGATTTTATAGTCACTATCATTATTCGAAAAGGTTGTTTGTAACACATTAGTTCATCAAATACCACATTATGGCTGGAGTATGGTTTGCAAGAATAACAAAAAAGTGTGAAGTTTAGTGTGGTGACTATGGAAAAATAGAATGAACTGGAGAACATTAACTATTTTACTCCATTACAGCGATCGCAACAAAAAGCTAAAACTCACAACTACAGTCCTATGCAAAACTTTCACTGCAAAGACCAAACCATATACAACTTATGTGTATACAAAGTGTGAATTTTAGTGCAATGATCATGCCTAATTCATAGACAAAATGTAAATCAGGAGATATCAAAGTTCTATATGGGTGAAGCCACATAAGTGGTTTACACTTTTGAAGAGGAAGGAAATTTCAAAATTTTCCCACTCTTCATATCAAATGGGTTCGGTCGAACCATATGGCTCGACCGAACCATTTAATTGGTTCGGCCGAACCATATGGTTCAGCCGAACCCAAGGCTCGGCCGAACCAGTCACCGAGCCTGATAAAAAATAATATTTAAGTGGATTTAGGCGGGCACAATTTTGGCGAACTTATGGCTATAAACAAAAACAAAAAATGCTTTCGCTGCATTTTCTTGTGAATTTACGATCCGATCAATGTTCCTGCTTGTGAATAATCGAGCAGCGACCAACAAAAAATTTCTCACCGGCGAAAGCAAATTTCAGTTCCTCTCTTCAAACTTCATCATTCCAATTCACATATCGACCACTATTGAGCACAAGGTATTTAAAATTCCATTTTTTTAGAGTTCAAAATGCATGTATTTGTTTAATTTCGAAACCCTATATGCAATTTTTTTAAAATTTGTTGAATTCAAATTGCACTTGTTTGAAAGTTTTTAAAGCATTTTCAATATAGTATTTTGCTTCCCGTTTTGCATAATCCAAGGGTTTGAGTAAGGAAAAACGAGTTTCCTCCGAAAGTTAGTGCAAAAAAACATTATAATGGCTCTCAACATAGTCTAAAAAATGGAGATAAATAAATTCCTAAAGACTAGAAGTGTAGGGGTCAAGGTCACAAAATAATTTTAAAACTACAAATTTAGGGTTAAACTTGTAGATGGAAATGCAAATTTCATACATGTAGGAGTGAACCATGAAAGTCATAGCTTGATTTGTTAAGGTGTTATAATATTAAATCTTATAAAAAATCAAGAATCATATCATTGATTACGTACATTATAATAAAATATCTCCATATAACAAATGACGCTAAAAACCCTAATCTTCTTTGTGAATTATATAGTGTGTTTGCTACATGAGTAATTTTTTTTATGAAAACCATGTTTAGGAATGAAAATATCCAATCCCTTATGCTTCTAAACTAAAGTTTGCAATACTTATGGTTCTTTTGGCCTTATAGATTCTTGAATCATTTTATAATATAAAACCTACATATAACCTACACTTTTGGTCTAATTTATAAAACCCTTTAAGGAATTCTAAATTGGCATCTTGTCTTGATTTTCCCACCATTATTTATTCCTTTTGAAAATTTTACAAATTAGGCAAAGAATCCTTGCACTTATATAGAGGATCCTTATGTATGTTCTTAAAATTATTTAAGGTTAAATGACTTAATCTAAAATAAAGGCATATACGGATCTCTTGCAATTGCAACCTCTTTACTAGTGTTCAAACATATTTGATACCTTGATGGCATAACATAGATGATGTTGCTTGATATTTCTTTATCCATGGATACCCAAATAAAATATGAGATACATCTAAAGAAGAAAGAATATGACATAGAATAAGAACTTCCCTCATCTTTTAGACTGAAATTAAGGTAAAATAATGTATCCTATATTTCAATCAACATATCATTAGTCAATTTTTGAAATAAAGCCTTCAAATAATATGCTTGTTGATAAAATGATAAATAATACAAAAATTATTCAATGCCATACATTTTGTTATTGGTGAGAGTAAGATCAATAAGCCACACTACCCATGGTTCATGATCCACACAAAACCAAATGGAAGTATAGTATTTGGTAATATCTCACAATGTGAAAGGTGTAAATTAAGCATACCTAAATGCATTAAATTGACTTGTCATAATTAGATTTAGATGGCGTTTAATTAATTTGGAGATTTGCATCCTAACTAGTTCATGGAAATTTCAACATGAGGGAGAATTAATAGTAAAATAATAATATCTTTGACAACATAGGCATCCAAGTACTCATTCCAAGATTGTTGAAAATACAACATTAATACATTAGGATTTCAATTAAATATCACACTTTCCTATAAAAAAATCCCAATTGATCTATCTTTTGGTAGTGCATTTAGTTTGATATATTTTTCTGCCCCATACTTACAAGATTCCTTTATTATCGAAGCTTATTTACTCTAGTATGTTATCCTTGGTTCTCATATGAACTATATATATATAATTCAATCAAGATCATCTTATCATTACAAATTTAAACTTAGCTTATTTTTTCTCCCAATTTCTTCTTAATGAACATATGGTCTTTCTTCCTCTATTAGCCTACTCATACACCATCACCAACCATGAATGAATCTCCATGAAGCTAAATACCCATTTGTACTTGGTTGGTGTAAGTTGGGATTAGTGTTCCATTCACTTAAAATCTTATCTTTAATGTTGCTTTTTTCTAAATTCTTTCTAAAGGGCATAAATTATAGTCTAGAGCTTTGATTTTAATATTTTCTTAAAATTTAAAATATTAATGAGCTTGATGCATTAAGCTAAAAAATATCAATTTGGACACCATTAAAACCCTCGAGAGACTCTCGCAAAGTGAAAATGAGCTCCAAAATTTTATAGTGTGATATGTGAGAAAAAATGAAAAGGTAAACAATGGGCTCAAGATATTATTATAATAAAATTAAATAAAGAGATCGTGATGATTATTGTACTAGGAGTTACATTGGGAAGAGTGGAGCATCTGTTCATAATAGATGAGACTTATTGTAATTGACATCTTCATCATAAAGCACTAGTATTGGGAGTGGTTACTATCAAGGTTATGGGATTTAAGGTCCTATATCATTAGTTCATTTATATTTTGTGTACATGTTCCAATGCATAGTGGGTCATGGGTTCTTTTCTTGTGGACCATGATTTTTTTCCACTCATTACATAAATTAATTGATTATTTCTTGTTTCCCTTGCTCTATATATAATTTAATGTATGACATAAGGTTTAAATAGTGTTATGTAGAAATAGCCAAAACATTAGACTAAAGAAGATTGAGTGGATTGGATTGTTATAATCTTGTTATGAATATTAATAAAAGTTTCATATCTCTTTAGTAGTGGGATTTTTGAAAGGGTTTCTCCATATTATAATTCTAGTGTTCATGAGGTTTGAATATTTATTTATTTTCTCCACTATTTCATTAATATTATTTGGTATATTGTATGTTTGATTAGACTTAAAGTGCCTCACCATTAGTTGATAATCCTACTATATATATTTACCTTGTTTGCAATAGTTTAGTCCATGTCAATAGTTGATTTGCACCCTTAATAACTTGGTGGGAATATCAAGTCTTTTTTATTAAATATAATCAATAATCATTGTAAAAGAAATTTTAAATCAAATATTAGTCTAGAATGATTATTTGAGTGCTAGATAAACCATTTAAATTTAACCTTCATAATATTACTCTAAATATGTAGTTTTACCAACAAAAGGAATGATATTTATGTCTGTTACATGACAATTACAAAATCATGACTATAATTCTTTAAATTATACTCATAATCTAATTTAATACTCATAAGATATTAAATCATTGTTTTTCTCAAGAGACGTGTAATTAAATATCAAGAATATTCTTTAGTTTATTAGTCCACAAAATAATTTTAATATAGTCCATAACATTCAATTTTAAAATTCATAGAGTTGTTGGGATATTATCATATCAAGTGCTAGCTATGGAAAATTTAGGAAAGGGTGGGATATTACACTACCCCCTATATTTGTGTGTTTTAGAGAAAATTAGCATGGAAGGTTTGCATTTCTCACAAATAAGAAAAAATCCTGAGAATAATGTACAATATTCTACTATATGTTTTCATATTGTTGAGTTATGCCTTGCAAATTGAATGTGTATCTTTTCCTCTACAACAGTCCATTTATACATAGAACTATGGATTAATGGTTTTATTATATTATGATTGAATTATGCCTCATGTTGGAAATTCCTCTATCTCTTCTTTGCTAAAATACTTTGGAACTAATAGGATTCAATTGTGTTTTATGACATAGGTCTATATTACCAAAATGATGTATGTATAGGTGTACATTTTAACTTGGTTAGCTTTCCTAGCAAGTTCTTCATTACAACAATCACTCCACCTTGTCACTCAATCAAGCCCACTAGAACATATATTGAAATTTAACCTCTTTCATACTAAAAGAAAAAGTAATCATTAATTATATTTAATTTACCATATAATTTGATATAAGTAATGCATTTTATAAGATCTAATTGGTGTATTTACAAAAACTATTTTGTGTTTTGGGCATAGGTGGTCCTAGAAAATATGCATAAATAATAAGATAGACTATGGATTATCTTTTAAATATTGTTCACGGTTTTTCATGTCATATTTTTATAGGAGGTCCTCATAATTGGTATTCTTGTATGGTATTAGAGCCAAGCTAGGTGTATTTGACACCTATGTTGTGGTTCAAGGGAGTGTGTTGGAGAAATGATACACACCTAAGCCATAAAAAGACTCATCACAA